>JZLH01S0146757.1:10445-45026 GCA_001188425.1 Eucidaris tribuloides | reverse complement strand
CAGGCATCGTTTTTTTTTTATCTAAGCTGGTAGGCACCTATTGCTTCAAGTGAAAGAGCTTTAGATCATAACATTCATTTGCAAACAAATTTCCTTCACATTAATTTGACTGTTCTGGGCACAAACATACAACGACTACACTGTATCCATACATACTTTGTGTGGAGTGCCTGGTGAACAGATGTGAACACTAAAAACTTTGCATAGAATTCACATCCTTTTGCTAGCACACATTTTGATGAGAAACCAACCCATGTTTAAAGATTGAGTTCAGGATTTGCAAGACCACCACTATCATTCATATCATTACCAAATGGTAGTGAAGTACTTACAAATGGTGTGTTGAAAGGTTAGATGCATATGTCATGAACTTATTGATTTACGAGAAAAACTATAAAAATATGCCACCAGAATATGTTTCCGTGAGTTCAAATTTTGCTCAGATAGACGTTTGCATCACCAGCTGAGCGCTGCAGTTGTTGTAGTGGTCAGTTGAACTCTGCATGACCTTCGGCTATTAACGGAATTGTCATGAAAGCATGGGTTGTCGCTTTGCAAATTTTGAAGTTTTAACCATCCAGATTTTCACTAAAACTACAGTCTACCCAAAGGTTCTAGGAGAGGTGTTTATTTATAATAATCTCCACATTGAGAATGATTTTTATCTGATTTCATTCATTTAACTGCTTTTTTTTTTGGTGTGCAAATGCTGAACTTAATCTTTGTCTTGCCCTACAGTCCATATCTCTGTGCTGTACTGTGTCCAACTTTGGGGGACTTACCGAGCCTGGATCTGTTGTTCCAGATTGTGAGTCATTCGCATGCCCAGTTGGTCTAGCTGGTCCCACTGCTGCGCCAGACCCACAGTGGAGTGTTCCGTGTAACTGTGTAGGGAAAATATGTTGGACACATGTCAATCAATACATCTATCAATCAATCAATCAATCCATCAAATAAATAAATAAATAAATGATAAATAAAATAATAAATAAATAGATAAATAAATAGGTAAATAAATAAATATATAAAAATAAATAGATAGGATAAATAAATACATAATAAATACACGAATAAACAAGAAAATAAAAAATAAATAAATAAACAAAAAGATAATAAAATAAAAAAATAACATAAAATATAATAAGTAAAAGCCAACAGTCTTGGAGAATGGAGTCAAATGCCAATTTACCCCATGATGAAAAAACTTACTGCATTTTTACACTAACAATTTACAAACTTATTGCATTTTACACTAACAATTTACATAACTTGTCATGAAACATCCAGCTGCTCTATGAATTATATTTCATGTGAAAATTGGAATGTCATTATGATATTGATATAATAATAATGATAGTAATAATAATAACAATGATAATAATAATAATAATAAATAATAATAGTAATAATAATATTTGTTATTATTATCATTATCATTATCATTATTATCATTTATCATTATCATCATTATCATCATTATCATCATTATCATCATTATTATCATCATTATTACTATTATTATTATTATTATTATTATTATTATTATTATTATTATTATTATTATTATTAATTATTATTATAAAGTTTTCTTAGAGAAGATGAATAAGTACATGATTGGATAGATCTCAAAAGATAATTTGCCACATGTAAAACAGATCTATCAATGTTTTGAAGAGATTGTTTGTAATAAGAAATTTGAGGAAAAATTATGGGATGTTCACAAAAAGTTATGGAAACAAACATAAAGCCAAATTTGAAAAATATCACAAATACAATAAAAATGCACTAATGATATTTATGAGATGGAAATTAAATTAATTTTTCACTTACCGGTTGTCAAGGATGAGTCGCTCTTCCATCTTAGCTCCCAAGTCTTCTATCTTCTTCAAGGTGCTCTTCTGGGCTCGGACTTCGTTGATCTTGGCCTATTTTCAAAATAAAACATACAGGACCATATCCTTATGAATAAGTGCAATGTTTAGCTATGTTCTTAATTTTTCAACATACATGCAATAAGTCTTACACTTATAAAAATGAGGTTCAATAAATTCATTTAAACTACAAATGCATTTTCAAAGCCCATTGTAACATTTGAATAATGCATACAAAGAAATCCAAATGCCTATCCTAAGCATATGGGCTACCTGAAAAGAGAAAGACGACTGCAAATATAGGTACAAGACAAAATTATACCTTTTGGGTTCCTCGTTTCAAAATTCATGAGCTGGTATATTTTAACAATACAATTACAACTGGTTTATTAACCCATTGGAGATGATTTGATCTCGATATAACATGCACTCTAAATAGACACTAGGCTGTGATATCTCGTTCTTAGTGTCCAATCCTTGGTCAACACTTTAAAGCCACAGGCAAACAATGACCACAGTTTAAACAAATGCGAACTATATAATCCTCCATGCTGAAGTGGTTTTGATAAGGGCTCAAAATTAAGCACTGAAACTTGTATTTCAAAATGATTATTTGATATTTAGTGCTTTAAAAAAGTGAAAATCTACAAGTACTCAGGTTGACCATATTCATGATGCCCATTTCCTCCCATAGAGTTACTGTGTGTAGATCTAGGCTATTTTATCCTCCACTGGAGTGGAAATTGTTTATTCACGCATATCTTGCCAGTGGCAGCATAACTTTCCAAACTTTTGTATTCTGGGGTGTTTATTTGTTCATTTAAGCACTACTATGTAGTTCAGATATCACAGTTTGACAATTTTTTTTTTAAATCAAAGCTCCACAATGTTAGCCTGTGTCTTTAAAACTACAACTAGTGGTGTGTTCAATTACCTTCAGGGATTCAAGTTGGTTCTCCAAGTTTCCGGATTCCTCAACCATAGCGGCCCTATGAAACAGAAACAAAACTTTGGTATTAAAAAAGGATCAAGCACCAGTCTGTATTTCACAGGCCACTCTCTCTCAATCCATGCTGATAAATAACACAAATTCCATTTAAACTTTTCACCTGTTGGCCAAATATTATCCAAACTACATTCACTGACAAAATTTGTTTCATCTACAGTGTCTCACAAAAACTTGTGCAGTAAAAAGTGCCCTCTCGGCAATCACAAATACTGTTGTGATATGATGCTTACAACAACGTCAAGGGCACAGTATAAGCTTTCAAATGTCATTTGTTCTGTTCAATATGCTGGTTATAATCTCGATCTATGTTGTTAACGAAAGGGTGAAATCACAATTGTACCATTTCAATCGGAAAGAGAGCCAGGTGCTATTGACTGTAGTAAACAGTGGCATAATTGTGATTAAAATAAGCAAGTTGAACACAACAAATGGCATTTGTAAGCTAAGAGTGTGCCCTTGATGTTGATGTAAACATCATGTCACAAAAGTATTTTCTAACTGCCAAAGAGGGCCCTTTTTACTTGCACAATTTTTTTTAGACACGCTGTAGATGAAAATATATTGTACTTGTCAAAGAATGACTGTGATTGATTCAATATTGTTCTTTTATGTATGTTATTGAGAAATATGGAATAAATTAAAATAAACCTCAGCCTGTACAGCCCCCCCCCCCCAATGACAAAAGGGCATAACTAACATTTTGTTGTTTTGGAGATATTGAGCAAAATGTATTTTGTTCAAAGTCTTAAAGCCCTCTTCAGTGTCCTTTTAGCCAGCGGATTATGAAACAAAGAGACACTTCTAATTAATATTTGTTTTGTTCTGCATGTTTAACATGATGTACTGAGTCCCCTAAACTATATAATTAAATTTTGAAAAATAATGTCAGTTATGCCCTTTTGTCATGGGGGGCAGTGTAGCTTAACACTTCATGTAGTAGTTACATTGTGTATACAGTGCAGGGTTGGCTATTTCCCGGTAAATTCAGGTATTTCCCACCCAGGTGGGAAATACTGGGAGAAACCGGGAAGTGCTGGGAAGTACTCAAGATGTATACAGAGGTACATGGAAATACTAGAAAATACTGAGGAATTGCGTGGGCAATACCTGAGAATATTCAAGAAGTGTATTTCATAATTTTTCCCTATATTTCCAACTATTTCCCATTTTCCTAAAAAATTATCGAGGCGGTATTTACCGCCAGTATTTCCCACTCCGGCCAACCCTGATACAGTGTACTTCTGTTCAAAAGGCCACATTTTTGCAGGCATAGCAGGTGAAGAGTTGAAAACAAACACATCACAAATAACAAAAGTAATTCATGCTCATAAATTTGAGTTAGAATATTAATCTGACGTACCAATATTACTCACGAGTAACATAATTCCATATTAGTACCTTAATCAACAAAAATAACCATTCCTTCTCACACAGGTAAAAGTGTTGTGATAATGCTGTTAACTATTCTCACATCACAATTGACTTCCCTCTAAAACTGCTCAAACAAGTGATATACAACACGCAAAGAATCTGTAACTTCATTCAAGTGAACATGTTATATACATATCTTGTATTCTACAAATATGTAACTGACTGTGCAGAAATACACAACTGTGAAGATGTTAACTTGGAAGGCAGATCTGATACAAAAGACTACAATGACTTTTCGGTTATTTACCAATCTACACACTGACGGAGTATCTAATATTCTACAGGTTGGCCCAGAAAAAAATGGAACAGTTACATTTACTGTTATTTCCCAAATTAATTGCTCATCTTTATTTAGTTCATCTGATAAACTATTTTTTCATGAGTAGATTGACAACAAGATCATCGATTTTGGTTGGGTACTTTCAATTTCAGGGGCATTTTTGTGAACCCATGTAAATTTGGTATGTGCACGCCAGTGTATGTATAATATCTATAGGATGCCATCAATAGGACACCCCAATACCACTTTACTGCTAAAAAAAACTGAAATGCACTGCTTTACAAAATTGTCTCCAAAATGAAAAATACTGAATGAAAATTGACAATTTAAGTGTTGTCTTACTCAGAAAAGAACATGCTATCAAATGGATGTGAAAAATATTAATTTCTTATGGATAATAGAGGGGAAAAAATCACCATATTTGATAAATTTAGTATTCCATTATCTCTGGGTCACTCTGTGTAATTATGATTCATTTTAACTGTTACGGGGAAATGATGATAAGGTTAATGAATGTTAGTAAAAACATGCTCAGTTGGTTCAGGGTAATCCAGGGTCTGGAATTCAGACTATTGCAGTGAACAAGAGGAAAGCTGACAAAGTTGGTCTTGGCTGATCCTAAATGAAGTAACGGTTGCTGTTAAAAAGAATTAGTTCATGTTAGCAGCGAAATGTACAAGGCTCTGGCATACATGCTGTGAGAAAGGGAACAAACTTCTCTTCTGAGTCATGTCTTCAGTTCAGGAAAATTATCAAAAATATGAAGAGTATAAGTCGATCAGCTATCAGATATTCTTTCAATGTTAGTAGGTTAAGAAGAACAAAACTGGAAGGGATATCCCTAGATTTCACAAAGTGAAAACAAATTTACACATGCAAAATAATATCACCATCTTCATCATCATATTATGATGGGGAAAAAAGCAAAATGGTTTAAGACAACCTAATTGCAGTCTGAAAAATTCATGCAGGAAAAGTATAAACAAGGTTACAAGATAATCATAAGTAATATGTCAATGAACTAAAACTATAATATTATTCTCATAAGGCTAAAGAGATGATCGCGATCAGTTCTAATGCTTATCTGGAAGTTGTTTGATGTTTTGAAATAGATTTTACAAATTCATTTGAGAACAAACTGATAGTATGCCCAAGAATAAGATGCATAAATCAGGGTGGCATGCTCCATGCATAATTAATAAGGGTTGGCATATTTCCCACTTTTTGTCATATTTCCCGGACACCGTCCGATATGAAATTGCCTTTTCGTAAACAAAGTCAATGTAAGAAATGTATATTTCCCGGAGGATTGGGTGGGAAATAAGATTTTGATCAGGAAATATGCCAACCCTGTAATTAATACAGCTGAAAAGGCAACATTCCACTTGCAACCTGTTTTCTTATTTTCCATGTCTGTTCATGATGAAATTTGCTTGTTGTTAACTACTGGTATTTATAGTGTTTTGAAGCAAATGCAGATATTGAATGATTATGGACTGCCCAAAAAATTGAAACCCAAAAAATAACAAAAACAGTATCGGTGTATAAAATAAGAACCCTGTAATTTTTTTTTCCATTTAGTACAAGAAGCTGAAGGCAAAGTCTTTCTCATGAATAATGCAATATATCAGTGGATTATAACACTTCAAGTTTAATGGTGAGAATAATTGAGTAACTGACCTGAAAAACATTCCCCCAAACTAATTGACACTTGATTTGTGAAATTCCACTCAACATTTAACAAAGTAAAAAAAAAGAACAGCTATTCAAAGCATCAGGACAAAAAAGCACCTAAGCATAAAAGAGGTTGCTTTCATATTTAGATTAATCTCTTGGGATTTTTTTTAATGCTTTATTTATTTATTTTTCCAATATGTAGATAATTCATAAAACAGAACTGTGTCACATCAATGTTTAGAACCTGTCTACCATTGTCTACATATGTGCATGTCACTTTTACACTACAATTCATGAAAATTTCTTCAATTAGAAATTCATGCGTGTATCCTACATTGATTACCATTAGTTGGAATTCATATTGAAGATTCAAATACAGTAATCCTAGACTAACATGCTGGGACAACTCATAAAAAGTCTCTAGAACAAAATTCTAAAAACTACCATAATAAAACACATAAATTCTCTCTTGGTGAAGTGAAAAAGGGTGGGAAATAGAAAACCAAGGCTCGGTGCACTATCGCCAAAATGCAACAAAAGAGTGCAAGAAATATATAGCGAAAATATTAACCGGCCAAAGATGATTTCCTTGCTGGTGATGCAAAGAGATAATTTTGTTTGGATAATTGGTTTGGTAAAGTATTTTCCAGAAGAGGAGAGCAGAGGTAGCAGGACCAGACATGAAGAGTGAAGAAAGAAAAGCCCCGACACCATGACGAGATAATGTCAAAAAGAACAGAGTGGATATGATTATTATTACATGAAAAAGAAATATATATAGTTACATATTTTATCAAAAATGTCACATGTAACTATAAATAGATACTACATAACTACAAGTAAATGAGATAATGACCGGTAAAAACATTACACCCACTTTTTTATTCTGAAAACAATAACATCAATCACATTACAAACTGATTGTCTCATGGGCAAAGTGGACACATAGTGCTGATATCATTTCGACACAACAGAAAGATATCTTGTGAAAATTGCTCGTAAATGTGTAAATGTTACAAAATATATATCGTTGAAGCAATAAACAAGTGACTTACAATCCTCTAAGAAAAGAAAAAACACAGTTTCATAAAACGAAATGTGTACACTTATAAACCATTATGTGACAGTACTATGCAGTGCTGGAACATATTGGTAAAGAAAGAAATACAACACAACATACATGAAATAACACAAATACCACACATTCCACACATACCTTGTAAAAATTATAGCATGTGTCAGTATATATGAAATAACTCAAATACCAAAAATTCCACACATACATTGTAAGAATTACAGCATGTGTCAGCATACATGAAATAATTTGAATATAGCTTGTAAGAATTACACTAATTGTCAGCATACATGAAATACTTCAAATACCATACATTTCACACATACCTTGTCTCTGTTAGCCACTGGTGGAAGGTGTTGGCCTGCTGGGCGAAGCGCTTCCTCAGCTTGTCGTTCTCCTCCTGTCGCTCCATCTCCCGGTTCAGCTCTCCTTCCCGCTCCTTGATGATCTTCTGGAGGTTGCGCCAAGTCTCATCCAAGGCCTCCATGGTGAACCAGGTGTACCTGGAGAAAAGACGGAGCACACAAAATAAAACATTTTCTTGTGCCTACACGGAACTTTATGTTGACAAAAGACCAGTTTACTAATACATTAATATCTTATGCATAACTTTTAAAAAAGGTTGTACCTGAAAGCTGAAAGCTGAAAGCTGAAACCTGAAAGCTTGCCCGAGGCTTGTCCAACATAGCAACAACTAACATATGCAAGTTGGCTTCTAGGTACTGAAATGTATTCATTATAAACAGGCTTATAAAACAGCTCGTTACCAGGCCTCCAAGGAAGATACATTCATAAATGTGAACAGAATTGGTAAACTGGTCTGTTCAGTAGGAATTCCTTTCACATCATAAGTGATTAATATTGCAATAATCCTATTTCAGTTAGACTTCATGATGCCATGTGTATATTACGAAAAACTCATAACAGAGATGATTTTGCTTTCTTCACATTACCTCACCTTAAACTGGAAGTGGTCTTTGTTTTACAGATAACAGATATGAAGTTTTGCTGTCACAAATATGGTTGCTCTAAGACAAATGGTACTGATTTGAAAAAAACAAACAAACAAGCTAAACAGTACGAAAATTAATTAGCTGTCATAAACATGATCATTACACAAACCAGCTTATTAAACCTGAGTTGTTAATGTTCTGAAAATTCTTTAGACAACACAGGATGCTTGTATAACAAAGAGAGTAAAGAGAAAGTTGACTATGCTTACGGGTTGGATGTGACATTGTAGCTCTTGATCTGCTTGTCCAGGGCAGCCAGTTGCTTGAGATCATTTTGAGCACTGCTGAGGGATGCCGTGAAGGCATCGTGAGCCTCTTTCAGAGCCTGGATCTCCTCCACAGAGTTGCATCTCACTGGATCGGTCAAGTCTTCTTCAGCATTCTCGAACCAGGAGTTGAAAGCGGATGCCTTTTTGGCGAACAGGAGGAAGAGGTCTTCGACCTCACGGTACTGCTCCTGGGCGCGAAGGAGACGCTGGCGACGGTTGTTGGAGTCGGACAGAAGCTTCTCCCACCTGTTCATCAGGTTGGCATGACGTTGTTGGATGGCCGGAGTCTGGGCGTGGTTGGCGGCTACCAGCTGGTCCTTCAAGGCGGTGATCTGCTGGATACCTTCCTTCTCAAAGGCTTGGAGACCAGCATCGAATGTCTCCTGCTTCGTCAGCAGGGTCTGGACTGACGACAGATCACGGCCGTAATCGTCAGATCGGGCGAAGCTCTCCTTCTCTCCGATCCATGACTCAACGACATCCGCCTTCCAGATGAATTGCAGGAAAGCCGAGTTGTCGTCCAGCTTGGCCTTGCGGCGTTTAGCAGCCTGTTCCAGTTCCTCAAGTTTGCGCTGAAGTGAATCGTTGCGTTGAGCGATTGCTTCAGCGTTGTGGTTGCCGGCTTCGATCAGCTTCTCCCCCTGGCCCTTGATTTCAGCCACCCTGTCACAGTGGACAGAGAAGTCAGTCTCAAAGGCCTGGTGCTTCTTGAGGAGACCTTGCACTGCAGCCAGGGTGTCACCATAGTCCTCACTGGAGAGAAGGTTCATCTTCTCATTGAACCAGGCTTCCTCTTCTTCCATGCCGGCCAGGAATTCTTGATACGCCAAGGAATCACGAGCTTCGCGGCCACTGGTTTGCAAAGTTGGCCTCACTCTTCCAGTTGGCGCGCAGCTGGCGAGACGCGCTTTGAGCCGTCTTCACGGTTCAGCTCCACATCCCGCATCAGGACGCACCAGACTCCTGCACGGCTGGATGGTCCGCTCGGCTCTGACTCGCCTTCGCAAGTCGCTTTGGCTATCTCTGACGAGCTTTCTGCACGCCTTCCATCTCGCGCCGTAGCGTTCTGAGCTTGTTCAGGACTTCTTTCTGATCCACGACTCCATCATGCGATCAGAAGAACTGATAGACGGAGGATGCGGTGGCGACTCGTTCAGGCTCTCACGCGCTGGACGGCGCATGGTCTGATGGCGGTCGACCTCCAATATGATCTGTCCTTGTCTGGCGGCATGCTCTGGGTCAAAGTGTCCAGCCCGATGAAGGCATCCGCTGGGTTGTCAGGACCTGGCATACGGTCTTTCGCGAGCGGAAAAGATATCGGCCTCCGAGCTGATTTCTTCTTGATGAGGTTGTTTGTAAAGTTGGAGCGAGACTCACGGACGATGCCTCCGAGAAGGGAGTCTGCCATTCTCGCTCGAGCCAAGAAGTTAGATGTCCGTTGACCGGATGTGGGAAGGTATTGCTCTGTTGGCCTCTTTTACTTGAGAGATTTCTCAGGTGCTGACACTGCCAACAAGGTTGCCCACTGCACCGGAGCCGCACATGATCGGGGCGCTGGACGCATTCAGAGCCTCCGCACTGGTTGTTGTCAATCAGTCCTGAAAGCAAGACAGAAAAATTTAAAATTTGCAAGTTATTTCTCTCTCTGATTCCAATTATCCTAACATTTGATGTGATAGAATTTAAAGGCGAATTTTGGAATGGTAATCTTGCTCGGAAATCCACTTAACTAATATATTGCTTATCTGATTTTTAAACAATAATGAAGTTTGTTTGCTGATTGTTTTTTCTATGTGTATATATATCATACAGTAAATGAATAAATATAACTTTCCATATATAGTCAAGTAATTTTTGATACGTGAACAAATCAATTTTCCTTGTTTGTGTCTTAACACAAAATACCAAGGAAACAGAATATTTGATGAAGTTCTGATTGCCCCGCCCCCCCCCCCATTTCTACAATAAATTAGTAGTGACAATGTAATGAGCCTTCAATCTAGAAAAAGGAAACTTAAGTTCAACATGTCTAGATTTTACACCAATAAAGTATCAACAATAGCACTTGTAATTGTACTGAAATTCATGTGAAATAGATTTATTTGAAATTGAGCCTGAAAAAAAATGATAGCCAAAAAATGGGAAAGTAATCTCCAAACAATAGTAACAAAATAATCTATCGGTACCATATTGTTCAATGAACTATGCACCTGTTATGGCATTGAATTAGTCACATACTGTGCACGTAGCAACTGGAATTGTAACAACCACACAGTCACAGTACAGTACATCACTCCACCGCAACACATTCAATTTGTTTGTACCCCTGGGACAATGCCAACTAATGAACGGCTCTGAGCTCTGAACAGCTAAGCACGCAAGAAAATCTTGGTTACCTGCTGACCTGAATCAAGCACGTTGAAATCCCTAGCAATAGATGAACGCAATTACAGAAATGCATCACAATTCAGTGCCCATACCTCGATTAAGATGCTTACATCTGCTGGACTTCAAATGTGGTGAACACACAAGAAATGTAAAAACACACTTGATTTAAAAAGATCCTGTCGTATAATATACATGACATACGGGCTGAGAACGAAAGGCGGGTGTTGGCTTGTGGGTAGAGTCAACAGGAAATCGCTGATTTCTGTCAGAGAGACCTGAGCTAGTCACATAATTTCCTCTTCCAGCTACCAGGGGCCTAGTCAGCAGTGATTCATGCTAGTCAATGTAATTATTTTCTATGATTTCTGTTGTGGGGGTGGAGAGGGGGGCAATTGCATGTACACTGATCTACCCAATAAGCACTTAAAATGTTTTGCCTTAGCAAGGTCAGATAAGGGGCACATTTGAATATGGGAATTAACATGTGAAAAGGTTAAAAAGAAAGTGAAAGTGAAAGTGAATGTGTGTATATGTGTGTGTGTGTGTGTGTGTGTGTGTGTGTGTGTGTGTGTGTGTGTGTGTGTGTGTGTGTGTGTGTGTGTGTGTGTGTGTGTGTGTGTGTGTGTGTGTGTGTGTGTGTGCATGTGTGTGTGTGTGTGAACTAGTAAGTTAATTAAATCAGGGAGATTATGTGTTTTTTTTTATTTTAAAGGAGACTCACTGACTCACTGTTTCACTTTTTCTTTGTGAAAATGGTGAAAACATGCCCTCTTTAGTTCCTCATTCTATGGGACCCTTAGTCTACGGGACCCTCGGTCTATAGGACACTTGGGCTATCAGACCCCAGTCTATCTGATCCTTGGTCTATGACACCTTCAGTCTATCGGACTCTCGGTCTATGGGACCTCAGTCCACGGGACCATCGGTCTATGAGACTCTTGGTCTATGGGACCCTCGTGTATGGGACCCTTGGTCTGTGGGTGCCTCAGCCTACGGGACCCTCGGTCTACGGGACTCTCGGTCTACGGGACCCTCGGTCTACGGGACCCTCAGTCTATGGGACTCTCGGTCTACGGGACCCTCGGTCTACGGGACTCTCGGTCTACGGGACCCTCGGTCTACGGGACTCTCGGTCTACGGGACCCTTGGTCTTTGGGTCCCTCAGTCTATGGGACCCTTGGTCTAAGGGTCCCTCGGTCTACAGGTTCCTCAGTCTACCGGAACCTCGGTCTATGGGACCCTCGGTCTACGGGATATGTGACCCTCGGTATATGGGACCCTTGGTCTATGGGACCCAAGGTCTACGAGATCCTTGGTCTATAGGTCCTTGGTCTACGTGACCCTCCGTCTATGGAACCTTGGTCTTTGGGACCCCCGGTCTTTGGAACCCTCTGTCTATGGGACCCTCAATCTATCGGACCCTTGTTCTAACAAGGCTGTAACTATACTCACTCTGTCCCACAGCCATGACGGCCTGGATCCGCTCCGCGTTGGCAGCCACCTCGGCCTCGAAGGCCTGGTGCTTCTGGTGCTTGCTCTGGATGTTGCTGGGGTCCAGGTAGGACTCGTCCGTTGCCACCTGGATCTTCTCTGTGATCCAGGACTCCACCTCGTCGGCGTCGCGGCTGAACTGCTGCAGCGTGTGTGACTCGCCCAGCTTGGAACGCTTCTCAATAAGAGCTGCCTTCAGAGAATGCCATCTATACAAGAAACCAAAGACAGTAATTCTTAGTTGGGCTTCACAGTACACAATGCCTTTTTTTAAATTAAAGTTTAATGGTGAGCCTGATCAGTTTGTCACGGACGGACATTTAACAAATTCTGAAAGTTTAAGGGCTTGTAAAAATTAAGTAGTAAAATTTGTCAAGTTTGTGTATGGTTCATTGTAAAGAGTATCACTGAAATTGTTAAATGTTTATAGAATTTCGTTGCCATGGTTACCTACTAAAGATAGAATCCATTAAATATTCAATGTCACAGACGGACAGGATAGAAATGGGTTTCTACACTTGTCAGTGATCTTTTGCTCTTTCTATCTAAACGAAACAATGCTGACAATTTCTTTTCATTGCAGATGTTAGTCTAATAAGTTGACTTCCCTGACATATGTATATAATTTTGAAGCAAGCTGTAACTTTTACTAGAACGACAAAAAGTTTTGTCACGGACGGACACTTCCAGTGTCACGGACGGATATTTGGCGTCACGGACGGACATTTTTTGTCACAAATGGGCATTATCCCAATTAAAATTGTTATTTCAGCCTAGATTCCAGTATTCATATCACTAATAAACTTGACAAGATGAATAAACTAGAAATTTTGTGAGTCCACAGGACACAGATGCCCCAGCTATAATGCAGTCAGTAAGCATTTCTTATTGAGTGTGTGGAAACCATTTTGCATGAGCTGTGACCTTTGACCTTTGAATTGCAGACTCCAACTTGAACTTGACTTGTATTTTAGTGTCATCTACCTACATACCACATTTTTTGAAATTCTGTCAAATATTTACCAAGCTATCACCCCAAAACCATTTTGCATATATAATGAGCTGTGACCTCTGACCTTTTACCTGCAGACTCCAAATTCGAAGTTGACGTGTATTTTATTGTCATCTATCTACATTTCAAAACATTTTTAAATTCCGTCGAATATTATTCAAGTTATCATCCAGAAACCAATCTGCATATATAATGAGCTGTGACCTTTGACCTTGGACTTGCGGTCTCCAAATTCGAACATTACCTGTATTTTAGTGTGATCTACCTACACACCAAAAATATTTAAAATCTGTCAAATATTTTTTAAGCTATCGTGAGGAAACAAATTAGGGGGACGGACGGACTAACAGGGCAACGCTTAATACCCCTTCGAGACTTGTCTGCGGGGGCATGAAAACACTTGTATGTGAGTGTGTGTTGGGGGAGGGTTTATTTGGGGGTATATTTATGAATTAAAATACCATTAATTGGATTTATGTTATGAAATATCTCCACAAACTGATAAAACACATTTACAAAATCATTGAATAAGAAATCCCCAATTGTACCAATGCTGTATAATGCAAATGTCCGTCCGTGACAAAATTTTGTCCGTCCGTGACAATATTCAAATTCATATTTAGCATATGGATATTTAATTGATCTGGGTTTCATACATACACATCATAGGTCGTTTGCTAGTGAGATAGCTCAGCATGTTTTTGTTTAAATTTATTACTCCAGCAATAGAACAAAAAACTTTTAAATTTTCTTTCTGTCACGGACGGACAAATTTGCATAAACTTGAATAGAAAAATGCGGTTTGACCATTATTGTACAAATATTTCACAATATTTTTCTGCATTTTAGCAAACTGGTGTTTCATCTATAATTATTTGCAAACAAAACACGAGACAATCTAATGATTGTCAAAATAGGACCAAATCAATATTTCTCAAAAGTGTCCGTCCGTGACAGCAGTGTTCAACACCCCTATTCGAAAGTGAGTCATTCCAGTCGCTTTCCGGACCTTACCAAATAAAACAAAAATGGATTTTAGTAACTTTAGATATCAATGAAAGATCCGGCAATGATTACATCATAAGAATATCAAAATGAATTTTTTACCCCAATGCTCACTTTAACCGATCAGGCTCCGGTGAAAACACCTGTGTCCATAATTACCAAGGAGGATTCACTTAGGCACTAGTCTGACTGCCAGACCATTATTCTGGAATCAACAGCCAAACCTGTCTTCAGTATAATAGTCTGGCAAAAGTCACACATTTCCAGTTACATAAAAAATCTACAAAAATAGCCATCCCAAGAGAAGATATATGAGTTCTTATCGGGCAGGGCTGCACTGATGTAATGTGATTAGCCGATCCCTGAGTCAAGAGCCACATGGGCTCACTGCTTACTTCCCAAGACCAAGCAGTACTAGTGCATGGTACTGACACCTTCTGTCCAAAACAGGTGGTAAAGCAGTTTGTATATATATGAGTAGTCCCAGCCTTATCTGATCACTGTAATTAGATCTTTACACTGGCTTAGTTCTTAATTTGTTTGCATTGTAAAGAGAGTCAGAACAAGGCCCATACAAAGCAGTGGAAGTAAATGGACTTTCCTGGAATTTGGCAGAAATCTTGTCAGAAAAACAAAAGATAAGTTAAAAGCCCCCAAACCGTATTCGTTCAGACCATCCGCTCCGCGGATGGCCCCTGCTTCGCAGGAGAGGTCTGAAATTCAGACTACTTAGGCACAGAGTTAAGAAAGGAATTGAAATCACAAACTATTTTAAAGTGACTCTAACTATTTGAAAGGAATACTCCCACAGGAGGTGGCGCACAATAATGTGCAGCCTTGTCATAGGTCCAATGATCACGGGGGCAATGTCCGAAGTCGTGCGAGACAGCGTTTACGTGGTGATACAAGATTATAAACCCTCACCTTTACCTTTTTACGCTGAACTCCACTGGCGAAACTCTGTGACATCATCATATTCCTCAATAAGGGGGGATGGTCTATTCATTTATCCCTCTTGATGAACATGATGACATCACAGATTTTCACCAGTGCTAAATTCTTTGAAAGAGAAGAATATAAAACGCTTACCGTTCAAGAACTTGATCCCTCTTGGCGGCGATGGCCGGGGAGTCGTAGTGGTCAGCGTTGACGAGTTGCTGCGCGAACGACTCGATGGCGTTGATCTTCTGTTCCTGAAGGGTGATGGCTTTATCGAAGTCTTCATGCTTCTTGATGAGCGCTTCTACGCTGTCGAGCGAGTCCGTCAGGCCCTCGCTGGCGAGGAATGCCTCGCGAGCGGCCATCCACGCCTCGGCCTGCTCGCAGTCACGCAGGAACAGCTGTCGTTACGAACGTTTGGAGGAAACAGTGTCAACAAATGTCGAGAAAACTGCTGCAATATAGTCTACATTACATCTGTGGCGTGTTTCCAATACACATGTGCAAGTGAAAAGCGCCCTCTTTGGCAATTTGAAAATATTGTTGTGACCGATACTTTTTGAGACATGCTCTATATCACACTCTTGCTGTATACTCGCAATACATCCCATGTGAGGACAGGCTAAAACTGTTTAAAAAACCCACTCCATCTTCATCTATCTTGGGCCCTTTCCTTCAGCCTTTAGTATGATGACTCTTTCTCTTTGATATTACTACTCAACATTCTACATCATAGTGGATTTTACTGTATTTTCTCTATTGAAATGTTCAGCCTTTGAAATTTGAGCACGAAATTAGGAGAATATTTTTGCATGAAAGGGATCAGACAAAATTTGTCCTCGATTGGATTCTCAAATGCTTCTTCTGCATAATTGATTAATTTGAATGCCAAAAAATATTAATTATTTATTGATTTTAACCTTGCATTTAGATTTGACATGATGAAAATGTATTGAGCAGAATTTCACGAGCTATTCTGTAAATATAACAATATATTCTTACCTGAAGTTCCAAGCATTGATCGAGTTTGTGACGGCGGTCATTCCATGCCCTAGGAAGGAGAAAAACAAGAATTTTTTTTAAGGTTAACAAGAAAGTTACACAATGTGTAATATGTGTCTCGCCTGCATCTCGTGATTTTAGACAGTACGCACTTCAAAATTATGCCATTTCAGGCTATCGGGCTTTTCTTGTCATTTTCACCGATTTCAAAAAAAAAATTAAATAAATTAGCATAATGAATAAATTGCAAAATTCTGTATAAAAGTTTGGATGCACTGACCTAGCTTTATCAATCTGAACAATAAAAATCAGGAGCTGCTGAAAAATAAAGAAGTGGCATTATGATCATTTTTCATTGATTTTGAATAAATTTGCATAAATTTGCATACTTGATAATTTTCAAAATTCTGATAGAAGTTTTGAAG
Organism: Eucidaris tribuloides; assembly: GCA_001188425.1. Lineage (NCBI taxonomy): Eukaryota > Metazoa > Echinodermata > Echinoidea > Cidaroida > Cidaridae > Eucidaris > Eucidaris tribuloides. The sequence goes on along the minus strand of JZLH01S0146757.1, from coordinate 28,139 downwards.
CCCCCACCAAGCCATATCAGATAAAACAAACAAAATCAAAATCTACCTAGAAATAAAGGAATAGTAGCATTTTCAGTGATTTTGAATAAATTTGTATAAATAAGCATAATTGATAATTTTCACAATTCTGTATAGAAGTTTTGAAGCCCTTACTAAGGCCTATCAGATAAAACAAACAGAATCAAAATCTGCCAAGAAATAAAGAAATAGAAGTATATCGAGTGATTTTGAATGAGTTTGCATAAAGTAGCATAATTGAACTTGATAATTCTGTGTTGAAGTTGGGGAGCCTCTACCAAGCCTTATCTTAGTTCTCCAATGTTAAATTGTGTCTTTAACTTACTGCTCGAGGTCTTCCCTTTCCTGAGCCAGAATGTCCAGTTTCTCCTGGATCTCCGGCTCGGCGTAGTGATTGTTTTTGATCAGCTGTTGTCCGAACGCCTCAAAGGCCTGGAATGTACCAGCCTTGGCATCCATTTCGGTGTGTAGTTCCTGAAAGAGTCCATTGTAAAGGTTGCTTTAGACAATCAGATATCACTGTATTTAGCAAAAACATATTTTATTGGCACAAGTTTCTGTTGACAGTAACTCGAAATAGGTTATAGCCATGTTATCTCTCTGTGATGAAGACAGAACATTAATTGTGACCACATCCAGCAAAATCTGGCACTTGGTGGCAAAAGTCAAAATTGAGATTCTATACCAGTGAAAAGATCTGTTTGCAAGGTTTAATTTGATACTACTTTTTTAGATATTGATAATATTACTTGGCCGAGCTATAACAATTTTACATTTTGTTGATGCGTCATAATGAAACTGGGAAGACGGGTTTTAAACTTGACAAAATGCATTAACGACCACATTAACTTCTTTTATAAAATCATAAAATATCTTTATTTTGACTTCATGTTTCACGTTAATTTTTTTTTTTGCAGATGGATGAGGAATAATTCTTCTTTCCAGAAATGTGAAAATGTTGATTTGGCCTTTGAAACCAATTTTCAACTTTTGGGGCTGTTTTCTCCAAAATGTAAATTGCCGACAAATGTAGGAGTACACTAGATTGGGTCACAATTTTGTGCCTAACTCCACCCGTAACTACAATTTCGTGATTTATATGAGACAGACAAGCATTTGATGCTGGGAAATAAAAAAACCCACACCAACTGTACCAAATCTGAGAATCTGACAAAAGCTTTTATATTGTCTCAGTTTTCCTAAGATACATAAGGATAATAAACAAAATTCTGATGATTTATGTATATCATTACTAAAGTATTTATACAAAACTTTACAACATAAATAAACATGTGCCCCAGTATTCATTACTAATAATAATTATCTAATAATAACAATAGAGACAATACAACAGACCACCCTGCACCAAGAGAAGACATAAATATCTTGAGAACAATACACGAACTAAAACAAATGGTAAATATCTGAAAGATTCAGCCGCAGTTTACTATTTGTAGAGTTATGTTTTTCACTTACATACTGGCAGGTATAAACTCTGTGCACATAATTATACAGCATTATTATGTTTTGTATACTCATTTGTGCGTAAATTGAAAGATTACGATTAACTTACACTGCCAAATTGTAATCCAAATGTGACTGATTTTACTTACCGTATGCTAAAATTAAAGTTTTAATGATATAAATGAAGATAAACTGCAAGTAGTATCAAAAGTAAACTAAAAACGACTGCATTTTAAAGTGCATCTCTTGTTGAATACTTGTTGAGGTATAATCATTAGTTGTGGTACTTTTTTTGGTGGGGTTGTTAATTAGTTGTGCAACATTTATTGTGAGATTTAATTTTAAAAAAATATCCCTAGACTGTAAGGGGGGGGTGGAGGCAGAATAGTCCTGTCAAATTAGATAAAATACTAGTGATAAGAATACTCTTAATAGACCAAACCGGGTACATCATGCCAATTTCAGGAAGCTAAAATTTTTCAAAAAGGCACAATGGAGAAAAGGGTTGTGTAGAAAAGTTGTATATGAAAGTACACCCTTTTAAACAATGTACTTTGTATTAGAATGTGAAGAACACTTCTGAACTTACAAAAATTTTGTAAAGTAATTAATTTCAGGTCAATCGATTAGCCACAATTGCACAGAAAATGTACATGTTTTACCATTTCACAAAATTCTGTAATAGCAATCTCAAATTTGTAGAAAAAAATCCAAGTAACCCTAAAATTTTCACCATTGATTTAGAGAGAGCTGCTCCTCCACTGTGCGAAAGTGTAATAACAAAAGTGTATTACAGTCATACATTTCATGCTTAGAGCACTAATTGAAAGGATATTGTTTGTGTGGCAAAATTGAGCCAGTGACATGTTAAGAGTTAAAAAGGAGAGCTGTTTCAGGTGCATCAGTAATAGTCGGTAGGGCAAGGCCAAATTTCATGATTTTCCGTAGTCCAATCAGTGGTATTTTACAAATCCCTAGTGATGATTATTTACATATTACAAAACAAGGGTTTGTTTCCTAAAACCATTTGCATGTTTTTGCAAAAATTGATTGATTATGACGGTTATTTATGATGTCGTGACCAAGTACACTTTAGCAGTGTATAAACTACAAGGGACTTTCACTGTGTGCAAAAATAAATTACGTGGTTGGAATGTCACTCTGTCATATCCTCGTTCACAAACAGAGTGCTTGACAACCTATGCAGTCACAATGCTTATGTGAAACCGCACATGTTTGAAAACTGAATAGGAACTTTGATGAGGTATTTGAGAGCAACCATTCTATAAATAATGGAGGACTGCGTGAATGGCTTTTGTTAAATTCATTCAAAAGAATACCTTCACCAGTACATTCCGATGTTTAATGTAGAGCCACAGGCCTTCATAAATATTAATAACATAGCTGTAAAGACCGATCTAGCGTTTAACTTTCTATAAAATCACTATGAGGGTGAGAACTTTTTCTACGAATGGGAATGAGGAACTTGCATTATTAATTAGTCGATTATCTCATCAATGCGGTAATCAAAATTGGATAAAAAATATGTTTTCTCATCAGCAACTTCATCTTAATCAATTTGTAATGTTATTTCTCAATACCAATCTGGAGACTACAGAACTTTTTTTCTAGAGCGTTATTTGGTCAATGCCCTACCATCTATAAAGAATAAAGAAGGCAGTTTGGGTGGTAATGGGTTAACTTCATTACCTGATGGCGTTCCAGCAGGGCCTCGGCCCCGGTGACATCCTTAGCGAGCTCATCACTGGCAACCAACGTCTTCATTCCGTTGATCCACGACATGAGGTCACGGAAGTCACTCAGGAACCGCTGGAGGTCGTACGAGTCCATCAGCTTGTCCTTACGGGCGTCGGCCTTTTGAAGAAGGAGAGGAGAAAAACAAAGTATACAGTGATTTAACGCAGGGAATCTCATTTGCAGTGCTCCAGACATACAGCAAAACATTACTCATGCCCTTACGCTATTTATGAAGGATGTGTCTGAAATCTGAAGATCAGTAATTACCTAGAATTTGAAAAATGCACCAAAGAATAATGGTCAACTGACCGTTGTAGGTCCATGGTTAGACTCTGTGCAAAACTCTCGGAAATAAGTCAGTTCAGTAGTATTATTTAAGAAATCATCTATTGGTCTGTTAATAATTATCTGCATGAGATGAGACTTAAGCATAAAATTTGTCATGGTCATAAATGCAATCAGTACACACTTTAATTGTAAATAAATGTCGCATATCATATATGATGAACACACAGGCATTGTAAGGGTCTGAAAAAAGACTAGTAAACTAGTAGAAGTTTTGTCTCTACAAAATCAAAGTCTACTGGCTACTACAACTCCACTAAAAATGGTTGAAATGTTTTCTGATCAAATGGCTATAGTATACCACAATGAATCCACATCTACAAACCCATTTTCAATGTCCAAAACATAGCTTAGATTTCTTGAAGACACCCTTTTGGTGCATTTCTAAAAATTTTGAATCAATTTCCATAATTTAGAAGAATGAATGAATTTCAAAACTCTGTGTAGACATTCAAAAGCCCCCACACAGCTCAATCATATAAGACAAACAGAATCAAAATCTATTACGAAATAGAGAAGTAATAGCATTTTTTGGTGATTTTGAACACAGATAGACAGACACACACACACACACACACACATATACATGTGCAGAGCCCGTTTCATAGTCCCCTCGCTAACTTCGGCAGGGACAATTAAGGTGGCCAAATCCACCGATCTTGAGAGGGGACAGAGGGAGGGAGTGGGGTTGGGAGTGGGGGTGGGGGTGGGGGTGGGGGTGGGGAGTGGGAGTGGGGGTGGGGTGGGGTGAGGTTGGGGTGGGGTGGAGGTGAGGTTGGGTGATAAAAAGGATCCCTTACCCGGTTCTGGAGGCTGTTCCAGGCTTCGTCAATCTCGGCTCTCTTAGCCATGATTGGTTCTTCAGAGTCCGGGTGAGTCTGGACCAGGCGATCAGCTGTCTCATCCAGATTTTGAACCTGAGAGAAATTGAAAAGGTAATCCATCAATAATTGACACAAACATGACAAAGAAACTGATTAACACAATATGGTGTTACTCTGTTGTTGCAATAATACTATGCCCATGTCATTATATTTTTTGTTTGAAACATTTTAAACTGTTCCTCAAAACATTTAAAATGTTAAACATAATTGCAATAATTGGGACTCCAGCTCTTAAACTCCTTTGTGTGACTAATCAGGACATATAATTTAGCTGGACACTGATTTGAGCTCAAATTTCTGAGGTTCTGTTCCTCATTTTAACAATTACTTGTAACAAAGTGTGGTATGGTTTATGCGTAATGGAAATAAAACAAGCAGAGAAATTTGGCAATTTCTTTTACTTCATTTAATTTGGTGGTATATTCTAAATGAATGACAACATTTACTGCAAGATCACAGCCAATTAGTACAAGTTTGAAAATAATTATGGCTGGATAAGTGATGTTTAAGTACAATACTATCAAAACAAACAAACAAACAATGGTAGTCTTACAGGACTTCATATGAAATTACAAAGATTTCTTTAATTATTTCTTCCTACCTGCTTGCCCAATGCATTGAGATCCCTCTCCAGGCCCTGGTGTTTGCGTTGGAGGGCCTGCACACTGTGCAGATCATGGCCGAAGTTCTCGGTGTTGAGAGCCTTGTTCTTGTCGTCGATCCAATCCTTGGTCTCATCCGCATCCCTACAAATAAAACCAGAAATATTGTAATTAACCCCTTGGGACGACGGGCTTGTACAGAAGCTCAGTACATAACACACCTAAAGACGACTTTCTCCACCTTTACTGCTCAAAAATATGTATTTTATGGGACAGAAGCATTGAGGCAATATAACCTTAAGTTTGATTGAGAAGGCTATTATATTTTCTGGGCTTTTGTGGAAGAAACTCATCCCCAAGTGTGTGATTTACTGGGCTTCTGTACAAGCCTGTCATCCCCCAAAGGGTTAAAGTTAAAGTTTGTTAAAGGCAGGGAATATCATTCGTAACCATCAAGGAACATTAAAAAATATCCCTCATGTCCTTCGGCTACTCATGAAGGACACATCTGTGAAATTTGAAGATCGTAATTACTTACAATTTGAAAAGTGCAGCTTAAAGTAACTGTCACCATGGAGGTCTCTACCTCCATGCTTTCAGTTAGACTCATCTAACGCTCACTGAACAGTATTATTATTTTAACAATCATATACTGGCCTGTGAATAGGAATCTGCATGAGACGTATACATAAAATTGGTCATGTTCACGAATACAATGATAAACATGTGTGAAGTGTATATAAATTGTATAAACTTCAAATTGATTCCCCGCACTGTGTTTGTGCAACCTCCAGTATCATGACAGAGTGTAGCCGGGGCATGCCACTCAACAGCCCAAGGAAGAGGCGTAGAGTGAGGCGGTTAAACAACATTATAGCAGAATGTTGATGAGATGTTACACAACACAGTAACATGGGCGGTAGGTAGATTGACATTATGGCATAGGCGTGACTGTCACAGTCTTGTTTTTTTTTTTTGTCACACCTCGTAATCCTAAACATCTCTCATGGTTCTGACTGCTACCTTCCATTATTTCCATCACTCATACAGTTAACTTCCCACTTTCTTGTACTATGCCTCCCTCTTTTTTCAACGTTTCTCGTCTTACCTGAAGAAGCGTTGCACCTCGTGAGCTGTTCCTAAACTCTGGCTGCGATCTTCGGTAGTCTTCTGCAAGGAGCTCCATTCTTGGTTCAAATCCTGAACAAATGATGAGAAAAAAAAACCAAACATATTTTTAAAGAATATATGACATGGATTTGGTAAAATATGAAATATTCATATTAATCAATTATGCAGTACCTCTACTACTATGACAACTACTAGCACTACCACTAACACTACTACTATTACGACAACTACTACTACTAATTACACTATTACTACTACTACTTCTATTACTAATCAAACTAATTCTACTACTACTACTACTAAAACTATAACTACTTCTACTAACACTATAATTGCTTTTACTACTACTACAACAACTACTACTACTACTACTACTACTACTAACATTTCTTCTATTACAATTACCACTACTACTACTATCACTACTTCTTCTTCTTTTTCTTCTTCTGCTGCTCCTCCTCCCCCTCCCTCCTCCTCCTCCTCCACCTTCTCCTCCACCCTCCCTTTCTTCTTATTCTCCTCCTCCTTTCTCTATTTCAAAACAATTTACCTATATATATATATATTCTTTTTTTTTAAAGGTGACACTGATGGACTACTCTACTCACATTGACACGCTGTACCACGATGTCGGCCTCAGGAACTTTCTCCAGGTCAAGTGTCTCTAACGTGGTGTTGATCTCAAAGAGACGAGTCTCGTTGGCTTTCAGATCCTACACACACACATTCAAAAACAAAAATATCAGCAAAACTTCAATTAGCGTAAGTCCTCAATTTGTCTAAAATATTAATTTCACAGACATAAACTCAAACAGCATGTCTAAAAAATAATTGTACAAGTGAACAGCGCCCTCTCTGTCAGTTAGACAATACTTTTGTGATGTGATGTTTACATCAACATCAAGGGCACGGCCTTAGCTTTCAAATGCTGTATGTTCTGTTCAATTTGGTTGTTTAATCTTGAGATATATTTACAAAAAAGTAAAATCACAGTTGTGCCACTTTTACTACAGTCAATGATTGCATCAGGCCCTCTTCCCTAGGAAAAGTGGCACAAGTGATTTTGGCCTTTTGTGGTTAACAAAACATATCTCTAGATCAAAATAAACATATCGAACAGAACAAATGACATTTGAAAAATGAGACTATGCCTTCGACTTTGATGTAAGCAACACATCACAAAGTATTTTGTAATTGCTAAAGAGGATGCTTTTCACTTGAACATTTTTTTTTTGAGACAAACGGTATATATTTTGGGGTCCTTTGTCTTCAGGAATTACTCTTTTGTAAAAGAGTTTGCCTTTGATAAAGATCCTGCTCAAAATATCAGGCCATGTCTTATTCTATAAATTTAAATTTGAAGGGAAGATTGTCATATACTGCATACAGAAATCAGAAAGCAAGTATGATATGAATTCTCACTGTGTGCATAATGAACATTTTTGGTAAAATTTGGGCAGGTATATCAAAAGTGAGCAGTATGGTTCTTTGGTTTGAAATATTTAACTCTAAAATTTTACGAATTGAGAGAAGACCAATTTTGAAAAATACTTGCATGATTACTCTGGGATGAATACATTTTTTGGTTTACACGACAGTTGATGTCTTGCAGAATAATTTCAGCTGGGAATACTTTAGGACAGTTTACAGTGTCAATTATAGCTCACATTATTGAACATTTTTTATGGTATGTTGTCCTGTACCAGTTCCACAAAATAGCAATAAGTCACCAAAATAACACAACAAATAATGATGGGAGAATATAATGGTATTTTGTGTGTGTTCATGCTCAATAGCTGTCTTTATATTTGATACTTAAAGATCCCCTACAATCCAAATGCATGTAAACCTCTGTTGATGCCTATTGGCATGTACATCACCAAATCAGTATATATTTCGTGAAAACATGCATCATATATTTGTAACCAAATTTCCAACAAAAAAAAAATGTTTCTGCACCCTGCGAAGCCCCACCTCTAAAAATTTCCTCCAGATAATCTTTATTCATATTCTTCATGTGACATCATCATCCTGTAACCCTTGAGCTAAACAATAGACAGAATTATGTGCCTTCACACAATTTGCTATGACTATGTACACCTGCCTACAACATCATATGTTTTTATGCAATTTTTTTTTTCTGACAAAGCATTAACTATTATGATTCAAAGGCTGTCAGAGGGGGTATTGTGTAAAATGTGATGATATTGTATTCAGGTATACATAGTAATATAGAAATATAGTATAGTAATATTGTAATATGGTAATATGGTAATATAGTAATATAGTAATATAGTAATATAAAGTAGTAATATAGTAATATAGTAATAGTAATATCAAAGAATGTGAAGACACATAACTTTGCCTATTGTTTAGCTCAAAGGTTACGGGATGATGATGTCCCAACTGGACTATGAATTAAAGATGATCTGCAGAGTTTTTTTTTTAAGAAGTGGAGCTTAGCATGATTAACTCTTAACATGCCAGAGAAATTATACCTCTGTGGATTGTGTGTACTGTGTGGTGCATATACAGATGACTTCGCATAACTCGACGTCGCACAAGTCGAATATCGCTTATGTCAAATATTTTTGACAGTCCAATTTGTTCTGTGCTTTTTAAATGGGGAAGTTTTTCTTCTAAGTCGATTTTTTAAATCGAATATCGCCTATCTCAACATATTTTTGAGTCCAAAAGGGAGCAAACCTGTTAAATCATTCGCCTAGGTCGGAGTGGCCACAACTGTCATTCTTGAAGGTCTTAATGGGGTGACCTTTTGATCACTGCCTGTCAGCATGACCGTAAAGATATCATGAACTTCCCACTCCCTCTCTGCATTTTTTCATTTATGACAGCCTCCATTTCCGTATACGTGTTTCTTTATCTCTAACACAGAATCATATACAAAGCTGTAACTTGAATTTTGTTTAGGTCGACGCGATTTGTGTGGTCCAAGTGATTCGACTTAGCGAATTTTACTTTAATTTGTACCTTCAACACTCTTAAAGTTAAATCTGAATTTACTGAGGCTGTTTATCGATTATTATGGGGAACTATATAATTAAAGTCCAACATAATGATAAACGATTACAAATTTCCTGTTCAAACATCACATTTCAGTGAAGAAATCATGGCTGGATCGATGGGCATGCAACTCACGCACACGATCACCCAAACCAATCAAAGGTTTTAACTCCTTATGATTGAAACTATAATATGATTTTTATTTCATATGTGATCGTTATGATTTCTAATGAAAAACATACTTCTTTGATGTGCACTTCGTTAATTATTCACCACAATGGGAGACATCTGCCATGTGTTATTAGTCTCAAATGAAGGGGGGAAAAATCACAAACACAACACACCTGAATTTCAGCCCTAAATATGAATTAAGCAGCATTAAGAGTATCATTATAAATACTACATATTACTCTAATTCTGCTAAATTAAGATGACTACTTTGTTTGTAAAATGAAGTATTAATTTTTATTGAAAACATATTATTGTTCAATATTTATCTACGGCTATTATGTAAGGTTAATATGGTTCTACAGGTAATCTTATTTGTGCGAATGATGTATATTAAATTGTTTAACTTTGGTTATTTTTCGTCACTTATTGAAGATAATGGTAAATTGTCCAAAATGAACATGCAAAAAAATAAAATGAAAACTGTCATTACATCCAATGATATTTGAATGCATGGCTGAAACAATGTATGGGGAAATCACCCATTCATGGAAATGGTTGGCAAATAACTCTCGTTGAAGCTACACAAATATCAATGGGTGGGACTACATGATTCATCTGGTTCGCTACTCGCGTAATAACCTACCTGCATAAGCCTAGCATTCTTGGTGTTCAAAATCTGGAACTATAGTGCAGAAATGTCACATTTTATATGATATATACACAAAAAGTCAAAACAAGGCATCTTTACAGAGCAATACAATATAACACAATCTCACCTGGAGAGAGATAACATAACTTGTACACATACAAAAAGTCTGAGAATTATTGTCATCACATACACATTGAAGAAACAATACCACAATAATGATGCATAAATAATTGTACCACTATCAGCAGCAAACTCACAGGCTTTAATAGTGGAATAATTGCACTAGTAAAGCTTTCGTATTTACTGATTACTCAGTTTAAGATTGTACACAAAATTGTTGTATTCAGTATGAACTTTTTAGCTGAGAAAGCATTTGTCATTGTACAAATATTAATGAGAAGTTGTCCTTAAATCTTAACATGTCAGAGGATTTCAACCTCTATGGACTTTATGTGAATAATTTGGTGCAGATCTGTGACTTTGGCACGTAAAGAGTTAAAATGGAGTCACAGTTAGCAGTGTTACATTGCATGCTGCTTTCTATGTCAGAGCAGTAAAAGGTGTCAGCTTACCAAGATACCCTTCACATAATAAATATCTGGCTTTAAATTAACACTTCTCCTAATTCTCCCTCCCTACCTTTCCCCTAGCAATTACAATTCCATATTCACCTGCACACACTCACAGAAAAGAAGCAAACACTGCTAACAACAACTGAATAAATAATGAAAAAGGAAATAAATTTACAGGAATAAAGAATAAATTAATGCAAACCATACCAACCAACCAATCAATCAATCAATCAATCAATTAATTATCATATAATCAATCAATCAATTAATCAATCAAGTAATCAATCAAATAACACAATCAATCAATCAATCAATCAATCAATCAATCAATCAATCAATCAATCAATCAATCAATCAATCAATCAATCAATCAATCAATCAATCAATCAATCAATCAATCAATTAATCAAGTTATAAATCAATCAATCAATTAACCTACCCAAACAAACAACCAATCAATCAATCTAATATAGAAATAAAAGTAACAACTAAGAGTAATAATTCCTTTCACAATAAGGGTAGCATATTGACGCTGGGCTGATAAAACCTTGTATCTCAAATTTTGGTAAAAGTGACTTTCTTTGATAAATATGAAGTTTAAGGCATGATTCATCTTCTAATAATCAAACACAGACTTAATTTCAAATAACATAATTTGTTAAAATAAGGTTTTTTGCTCTCCTTAGATACAAGGTTTTAACAGCCCAGCTATGATATTTTAAGTGCTCTGTGTGCCGCCCCTCCCCTCCCCCAATAAAAAAAGTTGATGAAATAAAACTTGACTGTAGTAGTAGACATACCTTCTGGAAGTCATCAAACTTCTTCTGCAACACTTCAACCTGCTCCAGGTCATCTCCAACTTCTTGGCTTTCAACGATGGCAGCCTGGACAAAAGAATAAAAAGAAAGAAAGAAAGAAAAATAAAATGCTCAATTTACTACATGGAATGAGTAAAGAAATAAAATCTTGAAACTTCATCAACATATAGTTTAAAACTAGAGCAATTCGGCCTGCGCGCCAGCCTGATGGGGTATGCCTCCGCCCCCCGATCCATATTCAAACTTTAATGTACAGGGCATCGTAACCTTTTGACTTCAACTCTGAAATGTCATTTATGCCCCATAATACATTACTTCACCCAAATTACATCAAATATCGCGATAAGTGTTCTCAAGTTATGCGGTAACGAGCCCGAAATCAGACATATTTAGGCCCAGGTGACCTTTGCCTTTTGACCTTTGACACTCGCAAAATCTAATCAGTTATTGGTGGCCATAATACTACTTCACCAAGTTACATGACAATTCAACGGCGTTCTCAAAGTTTGGGTAGGTCGCGGTAACGAGCCCAAATCAGACGTAATTTAGCAGCAGTGGCGTGACCTTTGACCTTTGAGTCCAAAATCTAATGGTTCATTGGGCTCATAGTACATACTTGCGTCCAGTTACATCAAAATCCGACCAGGCCGCTCAAGTTATCGCGTAATGAGCCCGAATCAGACATATTTTAGGGCCAGGTGCCTTTGACCTTTTGACCTTTGAACTAAAAAATCGTAGAATCAGTTCCATTGAGGGCTCATAATACATACTTCACCCAACGTTACATGAAAATTTCAACCGGCCATTCTCAATTATCGCTGGTACCTTGAGCCCAAATCAGACATATTTTAGGCCGGTGACCTTTGAGCCTTTGATCCTTTCAGCTCGCAAATCTAATTCACAGTTCATTGGTGGCCTCAATAATACATTACGTCAACGCCAAGTTACATGACAATCCGACAAGCCGTTTACCTGCAAGAATTATCATGGTTACGAGCCGAATCAGACATATTTAAGGCCGCGTGACATTTGACTCTTGTCAAGCTCCAAAATCTAATGAGTTCATTGGTGGCTGCATGGGTACATCTTGGTCCCTAGTTTACATCAAAATCCGACCAGCCGCTCTCAGTTATCGCGGAATGAGGACGAATCAGAGCATTAGTTTAAGGCCCGGTGACCTTTGACCTTTGACGCTTTCACCCTGCTCCAAATCTAATCAGTTCATTGGTAGGCTCATAAGTACATACTTCACGCAGAGTTACATCAAAATCGCGACCACCGCTCTCAAGTTCATGCGAGGTAATGAGGACGAATCAGACATATTTTAGGCCCGGTGACCTTGACCTTTGAACCTTTTCACAGCGTCCAAAATCTAGATCAGTTCATGAGGCTTAATACATCTTCACCAGTTACATGACAACCGACTGAGCCACTCTCAGTATGCCGGGTAACGAGCCCGAATCAAGACATATTTAAGCCGCTGACCTTTTGACCTTTAGACCTTTCAGCTCCAAAATCTTAATCAGATTCGATTGGTGCTCATAATACATACTTCAAACCAAGATTATCATTGAAAAATCAGACCAGCCGCTCTCAAGGTTATCGCGGTAACGAGCCCAATATCAGACATATTTAAAGCCCGGTGGACCTTGACCTTTGACCTTTCAGCTCCAAAATCTAATAGTTCATTGTGCTCATAGTACATTACTTGCGTCCTAGTTACATCAAAATCCGATTGGGGTTCTCAAGTTAATCGCTGCGGTAACGAATCCGGTAACAGGACGGACGACGGACGGACGACGGACGGACAGACGGACGTGACGGACGGCGGGACGGACAACCGAAACATAATGCCTCCGCACTTCGTTGCGAGGCTAAAAACAAAAACAAAACAAATAACAAACAACATCTACAAAACCGACCAGCTCCGACTCCACCCACTGACCTAGCCGTGAACCACGTGAAGAGTTCATTTACCTCTCAGATGAGGATGTGGCGTTTGATAGATTCGTCAAGGCCTTTAAAGGTAGTGGATCTCATTTGCAAACATCCTCGCAGACCAGGAAAAGATAACCCATGCCCTTAGGCTATTGATGAAAGGCATGTCTGTGAAATTTGGGGGTCATTTATTACGTAGAATTTGAAAAATGCGAAAGAAAAACAATAGCCGTTTAGTGTACGTTCTATGGTAGGAATTTTTCCTCGCGAGAAAAAAATTCAAATCAGAGTCTAACGGTCACTATAATTTTACTCAAACCGAATTTCTAGCTCCTATATTTTGCTGAATGTTCCCAAATGGCATTTTCTTCTAAATGCCATTGTATTTACACAATCTTAATTTTTAGGCATGCAAAAGAAATCCACTACCTTTAAATACTTAACATAGATCAGTCCTTCCCCCCAAAAAACCATGAACTATGAAATCGACCAGCTCTGACTCCGCCCACTGACCTTGTCGTGAACCCACGTGATGAGGTCATTAGCCTCTCGGATGAGGACATGGCGTTTGACAGATTCCTCCAAGGCCTCCTTGCGTACATTGGCTTTGTCCAACAGGTCTTGGTATCTGAGAGAAAGCAGGGACAGGAAGAGAAGAACCAGAATTAAAACAAACTGACACTCAACGTGACCACATTATAACATTTATTACTTCACCGCTTTCCCTCCAGCCCCTGACCATCACTCCCATCCCCCCCCCCCCTTGAAACAATAATCCACCCCATCAGGACTCTGATTTATTGCCTTAAAAATTGTGTCATTGATTTGCACGTCAAAAAACATCTAAATGAATGAAACGAGCTGAAATCATATCCAATGTGAAGATTACTATAAATAAACACCTCTCATAGAGACTTGGGGTAGAATATTGAGTTTTGGTGAAAATCTGGACGGTTAAACTTCATCCTTTTTCAATGGCTCTGAAGCCTTTTCAAAAAAAATCCGTGACGCCGACGTGCACTGGCCGTTTCAAAATTGCCCGATCAGCCTTTAGCTGAAGGTCGCGCTGAGGTTAGCCGTTTAACCAATCAGTGCGCTGCGCTGGTCTTGCAACAGTACACATAACCGCGATTCGTAATTTGAGCAAAATTTAAACTCACAGAAAGAACAACATTCTGGTAACATATCGTTATTAGTTTTTCTCATAAAACAACAAATTCATGACATATGGATCTCAAACTTTCAACACACCATTTTGTAAGTACTAAACTACCGTTTGGTATTGCTAATGAAGGGAAGTAATGGACTTGAACATCCCTGACACAATCTTTAACTAGGAACAGTGATTTTCCATTTACCAGTAAATCAAAACGAAAAATCCGGTTTGGTTTACTTTTCACAAGAAAATTCATGGAATTCACCTTTGCAAAACGGAATTCATGTTTTTGCTGTGTACATTTTCTAAGACAAACTGGAATTTCCATTTTTAGATCAAGTTGAAACGAAATGTCAGGTTTTCAGAAATGGAAAAAATCATTTTTTTTTTACGGAAAATCAGTGTCTCCACTTAACATAGGCAAAATCCGAGTTAGAATTCGACTTAGAAGAAAAACTACCTTTTGAAGAAATAGAGCAAATTTGGACTGTCAAAAATATTTGAGATAGGCAATAATTTAACTTGTATGAGGTCAAGTTATGCAAGTCATATATATATGATGATATAAATGGTACCCTGGGGTACCAAATAGAAATCTGCCATTTTGTTGAATTATTCATGTTTTTCTTAGCACTGTGCCCTGGGTTACAAAACTGTAAAGTTTATGTTTGAAGTGTGAAAATAATAATTTTAGCTTCAGTTTCACCCCACATTTTGTAAGCTTATGTCTTTTAGTTGTGCACTTGCACAATCTCTGCATCATAACCACTGATCTCAGTGATCATATTTATTTATTTATTTATTTAATTTCAAGGAACATATAACAATAACAATGTAGCACAAATGAAACAATACATAAATATACATGTAATACCACAACCAATGCCTGGGGATTACCTAAAAGAAATAAGAATTTCTGTATAAAGGCTCTCCTCATTGGTTGCAGTAAATAAAACAAGAAAAATACAATCTAAACTCAGACATATAGACTGCATGTGGCAGCGAAACAAATTAAAAAGAAAAAAGAAGTGGGGCAAATGCCCATGACATGCGCCGGTGAACCACTGCACACCACTGGTATTACACAAAGAAAGGTCCCGGTCTCTCACTCCCCGTGTAAAACCGCATCTATTCATCAGGATCCAAAGAAAATACAATTTTTGACACAAGAGGGTGCTACACAATGCGGTACATAGGGGTACAACAGTACCTCGGGGTAGCGCGTGGTGCATCATATTTATAATTAAACCAACTCACTCTTGTTCGATGTGCTCCTGTCTCCTCATGATGTTAGCATCCTCAATCAGGTTGGCCTGGGAGGCAGACTGGGCGGCGTCAATCTTCTTGACGTAGGCCGCCGGGACAAAGCCCTGCCGGTCGTTGACCTCCACCTTCCACCAGTCCTGTGACGAGATAAGATTAGATTAGAATGATTTGATCTGATTGATTTCTCTTTAAACTTGATCACACAAAGACTAACTCTTCAGTTGCCACCCTTTTTACAATGAACTTCTGGTTCAATTCAGGTTCCTAATGATATTTGTAGTTTGTGTACATTAGGCACACTTCTTTTACTCACAGAAGGTATCAATAACTTGCTGGCCCTATGAGAAGGGTATTGTATTGACTAAGGGGATTACAAGGGATTAGTAAATCCCTGATCATAGTCTTTGGTGCGTTTATTGATTTGCGCAGATTTTTCAAAGAAGCAACCCAAAGGTTACATAACATTTTGCATATATACAAACAGCGTGACATAAGCCACTTGGTAGTTAGTAGAAGGAATATTATGACTTTATAATACCACATAGCTCTTTCAGTCATTGAGGTTTAATCCATGATTGAATTATGCAAATCAATTAATCTTCAATTTAATTAAAAGTTATAGTATATATTACATTTTTGCTACTATATAACATAATCTCGAAAATTTACCTTTCAAATGTATCAAACAGTTTGTGTAATTACAAAACACTTCACTTTATACTACCGGTAAACCACTTACAACAAAAACTTTGAACAAATAATTTAACTCGTTGAAGACTAGACCGTGGATATCTCATCATGAGGTCTATGGAAAATGCATGTTAACGGAAAATCAAACTGTCTTTAATGGGATATAAACAGAATACAGCAACACAAAAACAGTTTCCTAAATTTACGTATCATTACGGATATGTGATAACGATTTACACACGAACCTTGTTGGCGCTGTTCAGGAGTGCCAGAATATCCCCCTTCTTCATCGACACCTCGCGAGGGCTCTTCTCCATGTAGTCATAGAGGGCGACCACATATTCCTTGCCAACGTCCTCGGAGATTGGAATGTCTTGTTGCTATGGAAACAAACAGGTCAATTTCATAATGAAACATTTATCAACTATTTTGAGTACCATAACAGTGACAGTGAAAAAAAAACAGAATAAGCAAAACTTCGCTTCTAGCCACATCATATGCAACATGACCTGCCAAAGTCAGCCCCAATAAAATTTACAGATGACTGTGAGAATTTGTTAAAAGACGTTTTACATGTAGTTTATTAACGGGTAAAGGGTATTCTAAAATGACTGTCAACTGTAAATTTGAAGATACGGAAGATACATGTCATTTCATATTTTTAAAGGCAAATTTACACTTGGCTCTGTTGTCATTACATATTTTTAAAGACCAATTTACTCAACTCTGTTGCAAAAATAATTTTTAACAACCTTTGATCCTTTTCTGGAGCTGTATACACTATATCATACATTAAATAAAGAGAATGCTAGAAGAAATAACATCAGTGCGTGCTTTCAGAGCATTAGGATAAACATGTAGTTATTACCTATCACTGATTCCAAACAATTCTAGTTTTACTGTAAATATATTCGCAGAGAAGGTCGCAAATAATTTCAGTATCATTGTCACAGCTGATCAGATTTCACGACTTAACCCCCCCCCCCAAAAAAAAAAAATCAAATTAACACCATCATTGAAGATATTCCTTAATTTGATGATTTTTCTACTATGTTTTAACAGGATTAATGTTAAACAATTCATGCAAAACAGAAACAGATTGAGCACAAATTGTTATGAGCACAAAATATCGGTTGATATGGTCTAAGATGTTGATCAGAATATGATTAGGTAAAAGTACAAATGCTAGATTTAAGTGCACACAATCT
>JZLH01S0146733.1:30443-42431 GCA_001188425.1 Eucidaris tribuloides | reverse complement strand
GACTGCGCTGCACAGATTGTGGTGCACAGTTAAACGCCACACAACTTCGCCACACGGATACGATCTCATACGGACTTTGGGATAATTTTTTGACACAGTGACAGTAAATGATGCCTTAAAATGACATTTTGGTTGAAATAGGTGTGATAAGTTCTTTTCTATTCAGAAATTAGCTCAGAGGAAGAAAAAAAGTGAATTTGCCGATAATTTCTATGGCTATGCACATACACGGGCGAGAATGCCGAAACAGGTATTTTTGGTCGGTACACAACGCCAAACTCGCAAAACCTTGGCGAAACTTTGAGACGTCACTGGCTACACTGGCATTTCTCACCGTGAGCTACGCTGGTGATTGTACGCGCACGTTCGTACGATTGTACGGCAAAAAGACTCGGAGAAATGCGCTCAAAAATCGGCCTCTGGAACTTTTTCGTCAAAAACAATGGGCCCCTGAGACAAACACTATCGCCGCATCGAATTTCGGGGTCGACGCGAACCGAATGGTCGCCGTTCGGGAGCCTATTCCATCATAAAATACCGTGAAAAAAAGCCAAAAATCGCCAAACCACCAAATAACGCCATTATTATAATAGATGATGATGATGATTATTATTATTATTATTATTATTATTATTATTATTATTATTATTATTATTATTATTATTATTATTATTATTATTATTATTATTATTATTATTATTATTATTATTAATTATTTATTTAATACTAGCGCTTTCCCAAGATGGCCCAAAGCGCTTACAAGAAAAATTAACACATGTTTAAAATGAAATATACAATTCTAGAAATCTGGTTGAAAAAAGAATGTTTAAGTGCTTGTTTTAATGAAGGCAACAGATTGTGATTGCTGAGTGTATAGGAATAGCCTATTCCATATTTTGATGAGTTATAGTGAAAGTCTATCTCCAGCCAGTTTCCGTGTGATATTATATGTAAACGGAATGGATGCTGAAAGATCGTACGTCCTGCGAGGGTTGTATATGGTCAGGCAATCACGTAATATTGAGGTGCCTGCTTATTAAGGGATTTGAATACAATAAATAATTATAGAAACTATTGCTGTCTTACATATTTTAAAAACTATTCGCTGTCTTACATATACGGTAACTTAAAATATATCCAAAACACTGAGCTCTAAAGTGCATTTTACAATAACAATAGCCATCACTTAAGATAAAACGTTAATTGATAAACCAATTTAAAAAAAAAGATGTCATTGTAATTTAGGAAAAAAAATCACAGCGATATACGTTAATACGATATACATGTACTATAATAACCCTCCACGCACTATGCATACTCACTCAGGTATAAAAACGTACACACAGTCATACCCGCTCTAACATACATGCATACCGTACACACATACACACACACACGAGCACACAAATGCCACACACAAACACACACACACATTTAAACACAAATACACATACGCACATAAATACCATTAAACACACCCATACCCACCACACACGCAAACACACGCACCGTCACACGAACAGAAACCCACGCACAAACATACACACAAACACACATGTACATAAATATCAGTAAACACACCCATACCCACCACACACAAACACACGCACCGTCAAACGAATATAAACACACACAAACACACACATACACAACTCCACACATAAACACAAACATACACAAACACATACACACGAACACACACACAAGTATACACAAACATACACACAAACGAACACACATACAAACACACACACTAAAGACACGAACACACTTAAACCAAATACACGTTTACAAACCCACACACATCAACAGGTACAACATATACAAACCCACATGCAAACACATAAACACATAAACACACACACACACACACACACACACACACACACACACACACACATACCCCCCCCACACACACACACACATTTTCACCTACACAAACATGCACACGGCTTCCTACTCCCTCCCTTCTTCATCAACATTATTGAACAATGATTATGAACTATACGAATCAAATGCGTTGAGAAACACACTTGAATGATTAATTAATATTACTCGTAGGAGTAACAATTAAGATTTGTTTTGCGAATGATTAGTGATATTTCAGTAAGTTGAAATATTTAAGTGCATGATTAATTTAAACAATGATTATAATTGCAATACTGTATATCCAAAAGAGAGAAAAAGAATGCTAATTTGATTTTTTTAATGGGTATTCGGTTGTAGTTGCACTTAAAAACCGAGAAATCAATGCTATCTTTGTCAAAGATGGGTAACGATATTGCACAAGAGTTAAAAGCACATTAGTATTACATAACATAAAAGTTTCGATGATAATTACTATTACAATTACAATTACAAATTATAAATACAACTTGCATACAATTTAAGTTGATTGAATAGATGTATTAAATATGGTATTGGACTGTTTTGCATTCGAGCTGTTTTGCACTTGATTTCAGCAATTTCATATTGCTATTTGTTAGTATGTAATACCAAATATATATTCTACATGCTTTTCTACAAGACTTGATTCACTTTTTCAACTAACATATCAGAAAAAAGAATATATGTGAATTTTTTTGTGCAAAATCAATAAGTAGTTGTCTACATTTTGATCACAGAACGTAGCATATTTGGTAATTTAAGTATCCTCCGCGATAGGGATTAAATGACTTTTAACATTCATAACTCGTGAACGGTTTAGTCAGATTTGCTCGAATTTCATTATTTCTTATTGCTTTGTATTCTCTGAATGCAGATAAATGCCTGGTGTTATTTTTATCTCTAATTTTTGTACCAGTCACAGAAACAAACTATAAGTATGGGGTCTTTGATGGGTTATCTGTAAATGATAGCAAAGCCAAAGTCATTATGATAGAACACCATTTTAATTTATTTTAATGGATATAATTTGAAAAGTCGTTACCGAGGGAGAGGATAAGAGTGTGACTCATATCGACACAACAACAAAGTCTGGAAAGAAATGATGATATTTCCGAAACAAAGCACACACATGCACGAACACACACACACACACACACACACACACACACACACACACACACACACACACACACATGCACACGACATACAGCACAAATATACCACCCATGATACACACAGCACATTGAATCAACACCAACACACAAATATACATCCGCATATTAACAGGTCAGCATCACCCTGCAACACACACATACACACAAATATACACCCATATACACACACACAAACACACACACATACACACACATACAGACACACACAAACACATATACATACACACATACACACACATACACACACACTCACATACAAACACACACACAAACAAGCACACACACACATAGACATAAGTCCACATAAACGCACACACACACAAAAAAAACACAAAATATCTATGTCATTCTAGGAAATTCACTGATTGAGGTATTTTTGGCGGAGACTTACATTTGAGGAGGAAAGTGAATCCACCGAGCTTATGACGTCTGCGAATAAGAATCGGAATCAACCGAAAAGTCAGACGTTATAGCTAATGCGGTAAAGAAGGTGGCATTCTACATCTACAAAAGGATTATCCTCGTTCGAAATTGGATCGTGGTCTCTATATCATGATAGCTGTTGATCATATTAGAGAAAATATGGTCGTTAACACTCTACAAACTTTATATTTCAGCGACCTTTTTCCTTCTCACGACATTATAAAAGGATGTCATTATTATGCTGAATTTCTGTCTACACAGAACCGGGACAACACGGAGTAAGTGTAACACCATGTGTAAGGAAGTAGGCTGAACTTTTTTAAGGAACTTCTAAATAGGTCTGGTATCAGTATTTTGTAAAAAGATAAAACTGATGCGATGATATCGATGCCTGTAAAAAGCTGGTGATGTACTTCAACGGAAAAGGAGATTATTGAGAAAATTTAAACTGATTTTGCTTGCCGCATACAGCATCAAATAACACCTAATCTGGCGGACCGCCAAAATTTACGAAAGATCTTTTTGCATTTTCTGTCATGAATGAAGCCGACGTTTCGAAGAGAGATACAATATGTAGTGCTCCTGGTGGAAATCATCTGGCCTATTTGAGCTGAATTTACCTACGATGTGCATTACTATGAATCCAGACAGTTTTAACCATTCAAGACAATGATATTCACAGACATTTACGATATAAACACAGTAGCAAGTTGAGTGTCATATAAGCCGAGATTGCATTATTTGATAGTAAAATAAATGATAATTGTGGTAAACTGTCACACGCAGATCCGCAGAATATGATTTGACATTTACTTTTAGTCTTTATGGTTGATCTGTGACTGTTCAATACGCACACTTTACAAACAGATTAATGTGCTGGTATACTACATTGTCGAAAGGCTCATGAATTTTGTCAACAGTATTTCCCGGCAGGTAAATAATCAATTTGTATTCACTTAAACACTTTGCTATGACCTTATGCTCATATGGATCTTGGTGCGTTAACAAAAAAACTTGAATCCAAAATGAAAACGTGAATGTGTAATTATTCAGTCTTTTAAGGAGTAGGAATTTCATTGTAATCTCTGAGTAAACCTTGTAATAATTCCATGCAAATACAGAGTAAACCTTTCATTTACTCCATACAGAGTGAAAGTCCATCTACAAAGAGTGAAATTTATTACGAATTCACTTAAAATATAACATTAGGCCTAACTTCCATAATTCGCGATCGTTAAGATATCAATGTGTGTGTTTGTTTGTAGGTGTCAAAGTATGTTTGTGTGTGTGCTAGTGTGTAGGCCTATGTATCTGTGTAAGTGTGTGTGTGAGTGTGAGTGTGAGTGTGAGTGTGTGTGTGTGTGTGTGTGTGTGTGTGTGTGTGTGTGTGTGTGTGTGTGTGTCGTGTGCGTGTGCGTGTGTGTGTGTGTGTGTGTGTGTGTGTGTGTGTGTGTGTGTGTGTGTGTGTGTGTGTGTATGTGTGTGTGTGTGTTTGTAATACGTATGACATGAAGTATTTTTTTCTATGAAACCCTTCTACATTCTCTAAATCAAGGAGATAATTTGCTCAAATTGCCGTTCCCTTGAAGATTATTTATGTAAAAATACATTGAATAATCGTTTACTTCCGGCAAGCATTATGTAAAGCAATTTAATTATTAACAAAATGAAAGACAAATAATTAATGTTTTGTGTTTTGTGCGCAACCACTCTGAACATACGTACACTTTGCAGACTAAGTACAAGTTACCTCTTATTGTGGTCTATGGAAAATAAGTGCTATAGTGAAATCAAATCGCATCCAACGGGTTAAACACAGGGTACATGTGCTCTCTCGTGGGATGGAAATGACGTATGAAACAAGCATATTAATGTACTTTCAGAACAAACATGGGATAGGCTTTATTCCTGGCTCAGTTCATATTTACCCACGGGGTAACACGTGTTGTTAAAATGGCAACACGTGTTAGGCGAGTGTTTTCAAGCAATTGGCACGCGGATGATATAGGTTTCAATTAGTACAGGGGTCAATACTCTCACGAAGTTGACGTCAAAGTGCAATGTTGGATGTCGGTAAAAATGATTAATTCCAGTGAAGATTGTATCGAAACATCATACTATATATAAACAAAGAATGTGATTCGAACATCACGCTATATATAAACAAAGATTGCAAGAGTATCTATCCTCCCATGCCAAAAGTATTGCAACATACACTACAACGCAATCATTTTGAGTTGAAGGAATTTTTCTATAAAGACGTCCTATAGTGAAGTAATTCTTGGAAAATGACAAATGATTTGAAATGAAATCATTGAATATTCGTTCTCCTTTCTTCTCCAAGGCGGAGAGATTATCCAATACAGGCGCACCCACGGCACAGGGGCTGGAACACACAATTTAACATTTTATCGCCTCCGTAAAGGGGTGGGGTGTTTAATTCATCCTAGCATAGTAATTCGGTTTCATATTTCCCCTGAAATGGTTTTGATGGTTTGGAAACAAAAAATAGCCAATATGTTACTCTGAAGCGGTCTCAGAAAGAAGACCACACCCATCGAAGAAGAAAGCGCCGGCTATCTTCATAAGACAGTAGTAAGGAGGATACGTCTACTAATCAAAGTTGGTGGCCTTCGCTTTACATCATTATATCCGCTGTAAAGAAAAGTCATATCACTGTGAATTTTGGGATGTAAACAAGCAAACCGCCTTTAGAATGAAAAAGAATAAGAAATTATAACTTAAACATATTCAGTCTAAAATATGGCGCGTATCTTCCTTGCCACTATCTTATGAAGATAGGAGGCGCTTTCTTCTTCGCGATGACTATCCTACCCAAAATCAAATAGAGTGAGAGTCCAGACCTGCAATTTGTTTAGCGTTGACTCCCTTGGACTTGTTTTCTATTTTTGTGTGTGTTGTTGTTGTTGTTGTTGTTGTTGTTGTTGTTGTTGTTGTTGTTGTTGTTGTTGTTGTACTACATTGAACCTTTTGCGGACAATGACCCCTGGATTCTTGACTCCTGGGAATATTACCCCTCTTAGGCAAATAATAATAATGAACTTTGCGACAGATTAACGGACAAATGGACGATTTCTGGACGTTGACATTTGGGAATACGTCCACAAATATACATAAGGTCTGATCAAGTTACAGTCGTGATATATATGAATTATTATGAATATCACCAGAAACGCAAAGACACGTACACACGCGTACATCAACACAATACATGCACACATTATTTGTATTGATTTTTATTCAGGTTTCATTCATTTTTTTTTTTTTGGAGAGGGGTGGGGAATTATTTGACTATTTGTATATTTCTTATAATGTAACTCGTTTCTATATTTCGGACTCCATGGTAGAACAACGGCACCCTGTCAAGGTCACTAAAAAGGACACGCTGTAGCTTTACCATTTTTTTATTGTAAAAAACTTTGTTCTTATGTATTGTATTTTATTTGTGATTACGGAAACAAACAGACACTACTTACTAAACTGTGTTTAGAATTCCAGACAGTATACAGTGGAACCTCGTTATAAAATGCACTGATATATGCTACCGTTATAACAAGGTGTCTTTTCTGGTCCTAACTCTCGGTATTCCTTTGTTTATTAGCCCTGATATAACAGGTTTTTGATATAAAGAGGTAATATCTGGTCCCAAGGATCTTGTTATAACGAGGTATGACTGTAATATAATTTTGTTATACAACATCAAACGTTTATATTAATTACTGATATTTGGGAGAGAAAACAGGTAATAAAATGTGATATTAAATTCATTTGTAAGTCCCAGCTTGATTTCATACGAGAAATGCATCTCTTCGTATGTAACTCACACGTGTTGGGATCGAATTTTCGTCTTCATTTCATTTGGAATCTTAGCTAGTTTGTTTGAAAACAAAACTGAAACGCAATACATCCTAACCTACACTCCAATATCGCCTCTCTGCCCAGTCATTGCTCGTTATCTGTTTGCGTTGAGTGTTGAATGATGGAGTATATATTTATCAAAACAAACACTTATGCGCGTCAGCTATTAATAAGTGCCCCGTGGGGCGTTAAATAACCAGCCACTGAATAATTACAGTTTGTTGAAAAGCATCAGCATTAAAGCCACGTCTGATTGGAAAGATAACTGGCAATAACAGCTCACTCTGAGAAAAATCATTGTACCTCTCCGACAGGCATTTGGAACATGATATGCCGAACAACAATCGTGTATTAAAATATTTATATATATAATCGCCAGAAGACATTATACGAGAAAGGTGTTTTTAATACACGGTTGAAGGCCTCTAAAACAAAATGCTACACCACATGCAATTACAATGTCAAATTGTTGACTTTTGATATTTCTGTTTAGCATGCATATGTTACTAAACCACCCACATATTCTAAAAACGGAATATTCAGATAGCCGATTTATTCTGTCGAAAATATGTTGTGTAAGATATGACCAATACTTTTACACAATCATTTTTTTTTCAAAATAAGTGGTCGATTTTGACTACGAGTTATCGAACAGACATATTTCAACTGACATGTTGGATATGTTGACTGGTCCTTTGAAAAAACACACACGCAGATACACATATATACGCACGCACATAATGTTAATACACACACTTATGTGCGTGCATATGTTTTCATACAGCTCACCGACATGTTTTTCGAGAAAGTGATTAATACGATTACACAAATTTTGCTACAATGTATGACAATTCTTACATCATGCTGAAATTCACTTACATACACAAATTGTGACTGTGAATGTTTCAAGGTTTAATAAAAGCAAGGGCATAAAATCTGAAATACTTACAAAGTGGATTGTAAATTTAACCAGTTTCCCCATATAAAACGGAGTCCACATCAAAATCAATCAAGCCTCAAGATCGACCTTGCGCATCTCATAACAGTACACTACAAAGCTACTGTGTTACCTATCTTGAATTTAATATTCGAATTGCAGTGTCACATTTGATATCAAATCATTCATATGGGATTCATATCTATAATGGAAAAGAACGACACACAGTTAACCCATAAATTTCAGTCGTGACTGTGTCAGACAAATAGCTCTGAATCATACCAAAAATCAAAAAATCGAAAATAAAAATTGCCAATACGCGCGGTGCCACTTTCCCCCTCGTTCAATAAATCTTTACGTCGACGTGCAAAGTAAAAAAAAATCAGCACTTGAACTTCCTTGGGTTGAATTGCCATGAAAGCCACTCAGTCTTCCTACTCATATATACGATATGTATTAGTTTTCAATTTCTGGAATGAAATCAGAATTAGCTGTCAGTGATTCTCGATCAATCACAAAAAAGTAAGGAAATACTGGCGACTGGCTCGTGGCATGGGAAAATCAAGATGAGGCACAAACATCATCTCCTCGACTTTCACATGGCAATTGACGTCCACTCCAGTTTCAAGAGGATTTTTTTTTTTGCAGTATCTTACCTTAGATATAAAGCGCAGAATGTACTCGAGAGTGAATGCATGGGATTATTTACCGAACAGGTGAAAAGCGAAAGTAAAAAGTCAACTTATTTTTTTATATATAGGTCGTGAGAATGAAGCTCGAATTATTTTGGGAATTGGATTATGTTATTCTCCTAAATCATTACTATACGGTGAACTTTAATTCGATGTTATTTCATGGCAGTTCAGTTAAATTCTCATTCTATAACATTTTTAATACACAACAATGTACTTTATATACCAGGTAAAAATAATATGTTTAACACATGATTTAGGACAGCTACATTTAAAATTTTCCACATATCATATTAACAGTTATATTTTGCAAATTAAAATCATAGAAAAATACACGTATTCTACGAGTATTATGTTGTTTAGAATATCTTGAATAAAAATGCCAAAACATGCTCTTTTACAGTTAATAAAGCAGAAAGGGGAAAATAACGAGTTCTCATTCGGCATGACTGATTCATTTTGCCCATAGAGGTTCAAGATATGACTTGCACACACTCTGATAGTAATGTCTCAGTAACGCATGGTAACTGATAGTCGAACGAAGCACGAAATCAACTCCAACTGCGTTATACTACTTCATATTGAATATCATTTATCTCATTTCTTGAAATCAAGAACGCCACCCTTCTGTGAAATGTATATTTTTTCTGTACAAGTATACACAATAGAGTCTATAGAGAAATTTCAGACTTTGGTAAATGGAGATATCTACACTGAGAGTGTCTTCACCACTACAAAATCAAACTTTTGTCCATGTTGAGGTAGAGGGTGAATCACCCAACAGGTAAAATGGTATATTTCACAATACAAATTCGACAAATTGGGGTGGATGGGTAAAACGAAAGACGACATTTTTCGACAGTTTAAGAGTAGACAGATTAGTTACATCAGAAAACATCAACCATCAAAACAAATTACATAGCAAGTATATCAAAATCTACTTCAATAATCTAACATGACAGGCAAAATATTAAGAAAATCGAAGAGTTGTTTGTTCAAAATCTGGAAACACGTAAACTCTTCGATTTACTTTTTTTCCAAATTAATAAAATATATCGAACGTATTAAAGGAAAAGGGTAGTCCTTAATTGAAGACACTAGCTCCCAGAATGACGTGACTGTTAAACATGTGCTGTCAAAGTTCCATGGTTAGATATTTCCTCATATTGTATTATTGTTATCAGAAAATACTGTGACAGTAAAATCTGTTGTGTAACTTTCAATGCGATCATTTCATTGATGGAGATTAATACAATGCTGGTAAATTCAGGCTGTAGTAGTAGTAGTAGTGTGGTGGTAGTAGTAGTAGTAGTAGTATAGTAGTGTGTGTGTGTAGTAGTATATATAGAGTATAGTAGTAGTAGTAGTATAGCAGATGAAGCAGTAGTAAGTTGTAGAATAGTAGTATGGTGCTGGTGTGTGCTGATGGACGATAGTAGTAGTGATAGTAGAAGTCGCGCAGTAGTGGTTGGTGGTGGTGCTTGTGTGCTGCGTGGTAGCTGGTGGTGCCGGTGCTGGTGCTGGTGGTAGTATTAGTAAGATTAACCAGTCACTCTAAAAAAGTGCAAAGTGAAAACCGCCCTCTTTGGCATTTAGAAAAATACCTTGTGACATAATTCGCTTATATCAACGTCAGAACATACTCTTAGCTTCAAAATACCGTTATTTGTTCAATTTGCTTGTCTTAATCTTGAGATATGCATTTTAATTTAAATAAGTAGAAGGGTAAAATTGCAATTGTGCCACTTTACTGACAAGTCCCTTGTACAAGTGACACAATGTGATTCCATGTATCAGTATCATGTCACCCATGATTTCAGTATCTATGTCACCAGAGTATTTTCTAATTGCCCGAAGAGGGCGCTTTTTTACTTGCAAATTTTTGAGACATGCGTTGCAGCAGCGTCCTCAAAATGTTTCAGTGGAAAACGCCCACTTTGAACAGTTAATAAATACTGCTGTGACATATTTTTTAGATCAACATCAAGGGCAACGTCTTAGCTTTAAAATGCGTTTGTTTTGTTTCAATTTGTGTGTTTTGATCTCGAGATATGTTGTAAACAACAAAAGTGAATCACAATTGTGTCACTTTTACGGGAAGAGGGCCTGATGCTATTATCTGACTGTAGTAAAAGTGGCACATTTGTGAATTTACTTTTTCGTGTTAAAAGTGAACATTGAACAAGCAAACTGAACAAAACAAACGCATTTGAAAGCTAAGACTATGCCCTTGATGGTGATGTAAGCATGACGTCACAAAAATGCTTGTCTCATTACCAAAAAGGCGCGCTTTGACTTGCAAGCAAATATTCTTGGAGAACGCTGTAGTTTGCTACTGGTAGCATAGCAGTAGGATAAGGAGGAAAGGATGGAGAAGGAGCAGTTCATCGTTGGAGAAGTATATATATGATATTACAGTAGTGATATAATTAACATCAGCTCTGTATTATAGCAATACTAGTGGAGTTAGTCACAGTATGATATGAAGAGGATGATGAGAAAAAGGAAAGGAGAGGAAAATGCCATAGCTGCGGCATTATGAAAACTGACGTCTCAGTGCAAGGTGATATAATATAGTTATTGTAGCATAGTAGTAGTAGTCAGTAGTAAGTAGTAGTAAGTACTACTACTACTACTACTACTACTACAATAACCTACTACTACTACTACTACTACTACTACTACTACTTACTACTACTACTACTACTATTAAGTAGTAGAGTATAGTATAGCTAGTAGTAGTAGTAAGTATGTAGTAGTAGTCTAGTAGTAGTAAGTAGTTGTAGTAGCATGTAGTATTAGGATAGTTGGCATCGTTGTAATTAATTATTATTTTTTTGGGGGATGGGTGTGTGTGTCGAAGTAGTAATAAGGTAGTATAGTGGTGATAGTAGTAGCAGTAGGGATGCGGTGGCGTGGCGGTGCTGTTGGGTGTGATGGTGGTGGGTGTGGTGGTAAATTATTGTAAGTATTAGTGTACTACTTAACGGTTAAG
>JZLH01S0146733.1:10155-30418 GCA_001188425.1 Eucidaris tribuloides | reverse complement strand
AAAAGTGTTTTTAATACACGGTTGAAGGCCTCTAAAACAAAATGCTACACCACATGCAATTACAATGTCAAATTGTTGACTTTTGATATTTCTGTTTAGCATGCATATGTTACTAAACCACCCACATATTCTAAAAACGGAATATTCAGATAGCCGATTTATTCTGTCGAAAATACGTTGTGTAAGATATGACCAATACTTTTACACAATCATTTTTTTTTTCAAAATAAGTGGTCGATTTTGACTACGAGTTATCGAACAGACATATTTCAACTGACATGTTGGATATGTTGACTGGTCAGATACACATAATATATATGCACGCACATAATGTTAATACACACACTTATGTGCGTGCATATGTTTTCATAGAGCTCAGCGACATGTTTTTCGAGAAAGTGATTAATACGATTACACAAATTTTGCTACAATGTATGACAATTCTTACATCATGCTGAAATTCACTTACATACACAAATTGTGACTGTGAATGTTTCAAGGTTTAATAAAAACAAGGGCATAAAATCTGAAACACTTACAAAGTGGATTGTAAATTTAACCAGTTTCCCCAAAACGGAGTCCACATCAAAATCAATCAAGCCTCAAGATCGACCTTGCGCATCTTATAACAGTACGCTACAAAGCTACTGTGTTACCTATCTTGAATTTAATATTCGAATTGCAGTGTCACATTTGATATCAAATCATTCATATGGGATTCATATCTATAATGGAAAAGAACGACAGACAGTTAACCCATAAATTTCAGTCGTGACTGTGTCAGACAAATAGCTCTGAATCATACCAAAAAATCAAAAAATCGAAAATAAAAATTAGCCAATACGCGCGGTGCCACTTTCCCCCTCGTTCAATAAATCTTTACGTCGACGTGCAAAGTAAAAAAAAAATTCAGCACTTGAACTTCCTTGGGTTGAATTGCCATGAAAGCCACTCAGTCTTCCTACTCATATATACGATATGTATAAGTTTTCAATTTCTGGAATGAAATCAGAATTAGCTGTCAGTGATTCTCGATCAATCACAAAAAAGTAAGGAAATACTGGCGACTGGCTCGTGGCATGGGAAAGATGAGGCACAAACATTCCTCCTCGACCTTTCACTGGCAATTGACGTCCACTCCAGTTTCAAGAAGATTTTTTTCTGTATCTTACCTTAGATATAAAGCGCAGAATGTACTCGAGAGTGAATGCATGGGATTATTTACCGAAAGGTGAAAAGCGAAAGTAAAAAGTCAACTTATTTTTTATATATAGGTCGTGAGAATAGCTCGAATTATTTTGGGGCATTGGGATTATGTTATTCTCCTAAATCATTACTATAGTGTGAACTTTAATTCGATTGTTATTTCATGCAGTTCAGTTCAATATCTCATTTCTATAACATTTAAATACACAACAATGTACTTTATATACCAGTGTAAAATATGTTTAACACATTGATTTAGGTACAGCTACATGTTTACATTTTCCACATATCATATTAACAGTTATATTTGCAAATTAAATCATAGAAAAATACACGTATTCTACGAATATTATGTTGTTTAGAATATCTTGAATAAAATGCCAAAACATGCTCTTTTACAGTTAATAAAACAGAAAGGGGAAAATAACGAGTTCTCATTCGGCATGACTGATTCATATTGCCCATAGAGGTTCAAGATATGACTTGCACACACTCTGATAGTAATGTCTCAGTAACTGATAGTCGAACGAAGCACGAAATCAACTCCAACTGCGTTATACCTACTTCATATTGAATATCATTTATCTCATTTCTTGAAATCAAGAACGCCACCCTTCTGTGAAGGTATATTTTTGCTGTACATGTATACACAATAGAGTCTAAGAGAAATTTCAGACTTTGTGGTAAATGGAGATCTACCGAGAGTGTCTTTCACCCTACAAAATTCAAACTTTTGTCTAATGTTGAGTAGAGCATGTAGAGGGTGAATCACCCAACAGGTAAAAATGGTATATTTCACAATTACAATCGACAAATTTGGGGTGGATGGTAAAACGAAAGACGACATTTTGTCGACAGTTTAAGAGTAGACAGATTAGATACATCAGAAAACATCAACCATCAAAACAAATTACATAGCAAGTATATTAAAATCTACTTCAATAATCTAACATGACCAGAAAATATTTAAAGAAAATCGAAGAGTTGTTTGTTTCAAAATCTGAAACACGTAAGACTCTTCGATTTACTTTTTTTCAAATTAATAAAATATATCGAAACGTATTAAAGGAAAAGGGTAGTCCTTAATTGAATACACTATGCTCCCAGAATGGCGTGTACTGTTTAAACATTGTGCTGTCAAAGTTCCATGGTTAGATATTTCCTCATTATTGTATTATTGTTATCAGAAAATACTGTGACAGTAAAATCTGTTGTGTAACTTTCAATGCGATCAATTTCATTGATGGAGATTAATACAATGCTGGTAAATTCAGGCTTGTAGTAGTAGTAGTAGTGGTAGTAGTAGTAGTAGTAGTAGTAGTAGTAGTAGTAGTAGTGGTAGTAGTAGTAGTAGTAGTAGTAGTAGTAGTAGTAGTAGTAGTAGTAGTAGTAGTAGTATGAAGTAGTAGTAGTAGTAGTAGTAGTAGTAGTAGTAGTGGTGGTGCTGGTGGTGATAGTAGTAGTGATAGTAGAAGTGCGCAGTAGTGGTGGTGGTGGTGCTGGTGGTGCTGGTGGTGCTGGTGGTGCTGGTGCTGGTGCTGGTGGTAGTATTAGTAGATACAGTCACTCTAAAAAAATTGTGCAAGTGAAAACCGCCCTCTTTGGCAATTAGAAAATACTCTTGTGACATAATGCTTATATCAACGTCAAGAACATACTCTTAGCTTCAAAATACCGTTAGTTTTGTTCAATTTGCTTGTCTTAATCTTGAGATATGCATTTTAATTTAAATAAGAAAGGGTAAAATTGCAATTGTGCCACTTTTACTACAGTCCCTTGTACAAGTGACACAATGTGATTCCATGTATCCAGTATCATGTCACCATGATTTCAGTATCATGTCACCAGAGTATTTTCTAATTGCCGAAGAGGGCGCTTTTTACTTGCAGAATTTTTGAGACATGCTGCAGCACGTCTCAAAAATTGTTCAAGTGGAAAACGCCCACTTTGACAGTTAGAAAATACTGCTGTGACATATGTTTAGATCAACATCAAGGGCAACGTCTTAGCTTTAAAATGCTGTTTGTTTTGTTCAATTTGTGTGTTTTGATCTCGAGATATGTTGTAAACAACAAAAGGGTGGAATCACAATTGTGTCACTTTTACGGGAAGAGGGCCTGATGCTATTATTGACTGTAGTAAAAGTGGCACATTTGTGAATTTACTTTTTCGTGTTAAAGTGAACATTGAAACAAGCAAACTGAACAAAACAAACGGCATTTGAAAGCTAAGACTATGCCCTTGATGGTGATGTAAGCATGACGTCACAAAAATGCTGTTCTCATTACCAAAAAGGGCGCTTTTGACTTGCACAATTATTCTTGGAGACACGCTGTAGTTGCTACTGTAGCATAGCAGTAGGATAAGGAGGAAGAGGATGGGAGAAGGAGCAGTTTCATCGTTGGAGAAGTATATATAATGATAGTACAGTAGTGATATAATTAACATCAGCTCTGTATTATAGCAATACTAGTGGAGTTAGTCACAGTTATGATATGAAGAGGATGATGAGGAAAAGGAAAGGAGAGGGAAAATGCCATAGCTGCGGCATTATGAAAACTGACGTCTCAGTGCAAGGTGATATAATAGTAGTTATTGTAGCAGTAGTAGTAGTAGTAGTAGTAGTAGTAGTAGTACTACTACTACTACTACTACTACTACAATAACTACTGCTACTACTTATACCTCTACTATTACTACTACTACTACTACTACTTCGTAGTAGTAGTAGTAGTAGTAGTAGTAGTAGTAGTAGTAGTAGTAGTAGTAGTAGTAGTAGTGGTAGTAGTAGTAGTAGTAGTAGTAGTAGTAGTAGTAGTAGTGGTGGTAGTAGTAGTAGTAGTAGTAGTAGTAGTAATAGTAGTAGTAGTAGTAGTAGTAGTGGTGGTAGTAGTAGTAGTAGAAGTAGATGAAGCAGTAGTAGTTGTAGAAGTAGTAGTGGTGGTGGTGGTGTTGGTGGTGATAGTAGAAGTGATAGTAGTAGTGATAGTAGAAGTGCGCAGTAGTGGTGGTGCTGGTGCTGGTGGTAGTAGTAGTAGATACAGTCTCTCTAAAAAAATTGTGCAAGTGAAAAGCGCCCTCTTTGGCAATTAGAAAATACTCTTGTGACATAATGCTTATATCAACGTCAAGAACATACTCTTAGCTTCAAAATACCGTTAGTTTTGTTCAATTTGCTTGTCTTAATCTTGAGATATGCATTTTAATTTAAATAAGAAAGGGTAAAATTGCAATTGTGTCACTTTTACGGGAAGAGGGCCTGATGCTATTATTGACTGTAGTAAAAGTGGCACATTTGTGAATTTACTTTTTCGTGTTAAAGTGAACATTGAAACAAGCAAACTGAACAAAACAAACAGCATTTGAAAGCTAAGACTATGCCCTTGATGGTGATGTAAGCATGACGTCACAAAAATGCTGTTCTCATTACCAAAAAGGGCGCTTTTGACTTGCACAATTATTTTTGGAGACACGCTGTAGTAACATAGCAGTAGGATAAGGAGGAAGAGGATGGGAGAAGGAGCAGTTTCATCGTTGGAGAAGTATATATAATGATAGTACAGTAGTGATATAATTAAAGGCACTGTATAACAATGTTTCCAGTTTAAAAAATCTGAGCTACATGACTCCCCATGCTACTGGTGTCTTTGATACAGTCTAAAATGAAGCCCTGAAAAAATTGCAGTGTAAAATAATCATTAAGTGCTTTAAAAAAGTGAAAAATCATTGAAAGACCATTCCAGCTTTTCTCCATAGACTGCTGTGTTGCAGAATTTCCTATCGCCCGATATAAAATTAATGTGCCAATTTGTATCTGCACATATTGTACTAGTGACAGCATAACTGTCCAAACTTTTGTGTTCTAGGGTGTTTATTTGTCCATTCAAACACTTTCAGATATGTCAGATAGCAAAGTTCGACAATTTTTTAAACGGGTCTTCCACAGTGTTATATAGTGTCTTTAAAATCAGCTCTGTATTATAGCAATACTAGTGGAGTTAGTCGTAGTAACGATAGGAAGAGGATGATGAGGAAAAGGAAAGGAGAGGGAAAATGCCATAGCTGCGGCATTATGAAAACTGACGTCTCAGTGCAAGGTGATATAATAGTAGTAGTTATTGTAGCAGTAGTAGCAGCAGTAGTAGTTATTGTAGCAGTAGTAGCAGCAGCAGTAGTAGTAGTAGTAGTAGTACTAGTACTACTACTAGTAGTAGTAGTAGTACTAATATTACTACTACTACTACTACTACTACTACTACTACTACTATTACTATTATTACTAATTCTAGTAGTAGTAATAGTAATAGTAGTAGCAGTAGTAGTACTACTACAACAACAACTACTACTACTACTACTACTACTACTACTACTACTACTACTACTACTACTACTACTACTATTACTACTACTACTATTACTACTGCTACTACTTATTACCTCTACTATTACTACTACTACTACTACTACTTCTAGTAGTAGTAGTAGTAGTAGTAGTAGTAGTAGTAGTAGTAGTAGTAGTAGCAGTAGGATTAGTTGCATCGTTGTAATTATTTTTTTGGGGGGATTGGTGGAGTTGTTGTCGAAGTAGTATAAGGTAGTAGTATAGTAGTGATAATAGTAGTAGTAGGGATGGCGGTGGCGGTGGTGGTGGTGATGGTGGTGGTGGTAATTGTAGTATTAGTGGCACTACTAACTGTAGTAGCAAGAATTGTTTTTATTTTTGTTATCATTGCTGTTGTGGCAGTAAATACATAAGCAGAGCAACAATGTAATATCATATTACCTTTAGTAATGTAAAGGGTGCAATCTTGTAATCATTTTTTTTTGTATTACTAGCAGCACGACTGTTATTTAACAACACAGAAGTATTGTCACCATTTACATCTGAGATTGAACAATTGTATTGAGAGCCACATGCGTGAAGAATATTGTTGAAAGCACTTAAAAGCTCCTATTGAGAGAGTTGAGAGAGTGCAAGTCCGTTCTTACTTTCAGTAATTTACTCACGCACAAGGCGTACACATCGCCCGACAGATACATACGTTTTGCATACTGACACATACCCAACTTTTTATTCGTATGGTACTTCAGGCTATGCAACAACTGACAACATTCAAAGTAACTTTGTAGCCGATACTCACCTTCCGGGCTTGATCTGTATTTCCTCGTTTTTCCAGCTTGTGCATCAATGGATCATGCTGCAGGAACTTGTCCCGCGAATCATGCCTGCATACTGTATAGCATGATATCGGCTTCTGCTTTTTCTGTTATATCGTACAGGGTATACCAACGAGTACATGTATGTCGGATTTGAAATCCCACGGGAAGGAACGGCCGCAGATTAATACGCCCAGAACTGTTTGTGTCCGTTGTTCTTTGGCGTTTGGCACGAACTTGTATTGACAGCATCCATGCTGTCTTCAGCTTTGGTTGGAGAGCAGAGAGGCTGGAGAACGGGGCGTCACCTCTCAATCTCTGGGATGAGAAGTCATGCACCTGTCTCGCATGCAGGCCAGTCCCTCTTCGCTTACGGTAGTCAGTTATGCAGCCTGCAAGTCGTCAACCACAATACGGGCTTTCTAAGTGCGTAACGTTATCGCAAGTGCGACCTCAGCAGAGCGTCCCACACTAGGCAACATTGATTCAAGCGTGTCTATGGAACGCATCCGAAATTAACTTTTCCGCCCTGGCACCCGTTGTTCAGTAATGTTACTTTGCGTCATAGAAACATATCGATTACATGTCCACGTAACATCTGCAACATTGGCGAAATATTTAAATATATCTGAATATAACTTGTTCATTATAGCTACGAGAAAGTTATTTTAAGTTCTATTTTAATCACAGTGGTTTTCGTAATTAAAACCACAAAAGTCCCCGTGTTTTGAGCAACGAAACATCAACAATGAGGTTTCATGGGATTTGACCTATCTTTAATTCATTTTCTAATACCTGATAACCAAAACATTTCGGAGCTGATGACGAAATTTACCTTGAACTCTCCTCCCACTCAATATTTCATCACATCATTTTATTCCCTCGAAAGTTAATTTTCAACACTGATCCCCCTCTAGCTGAATAGAAAAAAAAAACAGAATGGAAAAAAAATAAAATGAACTTGAATTAAGAAATGAATGAAAGCAAACAGGAACAAAGAGAGAAGATAAACAGAAAAAGAAATAAAAGAGAGAGAAAAGGAAGGAACTTTATTTGCAAACTTTAATTACCTGGTACATACGAGTTCCACTGATGATTAAGTACGTAGAGGACTCTTAAGGCATCAGTACTGTATTACTGGTACATCGACCGTAACACAAATACTTCTAAATTGTCATAAAACACCATCATAGAATATGAACCCGTTTTGACACATTTAAATTTAAATGCAATAAATAAGTTCCCCTAAATTCCTTTATTCAGACCATATATTCCCATCGTTCAGGCCTTTCTACTTCAAAATACCCCGTATAAGTCTCTTTCTGATAAACTGGGACGGTTATTTTTACACTGACATTTTGACACTGTTTTTGGCTCTCCAGTGACATCACAATTGACCTGAAATTCCTCGCGCGCGTTCTTGTCACTTTTAACCAATTAAAATCATGCATTCAAGCGAAGCAACCAGAAATATCTCAGAGGAGCTTCTTTTTCCCCCCATCCCCGAGCCTGTCACGACTAGCGATGAGAGATCGTGTCGTTGTGCTAATTTATCGGATGCCAGCGAAAGTAATGTCAAGTTTTGTGGATGGACGCTTAAGGAATGTTACAGGGTGGTAGGGGATTAGGATAATCCTAGGGGATTACTCTCACGCGTGCCAAGGGCAGGCCAAGTCAGTTACATCTGAGATACGTATAAAAAGCCGAAGATGCCTGAAAATGATAAAGACATTCTTCGGGCAGCAGGCTGGACAGCAATTTTCTCTCTGCTTCAGGTACGAAAATAATCTAAAAGGGAAATGAACGTCAAAGCTATGGTAATTGATTTTCGAAGGTGAGAAAAAGTGTAAATGAGGCTGTCAGCGATAGTATAAGTAGATTAGAACGAATTCGGATTGCCTTTGATACGTTCGAGCACTATACACCGGTGTTTAATGATAAAAGTGTGTGTCCTTCCAGAAGATTTCTATATCCGTGCACAAAATTTAAAAAGTAATTATGAACTTGTCCTCCACACCTCTTAACTTGTTGATAATAAGTTCAATTTCCCATGTGGTGTGATGACACGCTTACAACTCCCTTTGTACACAAACCAATGATGGGAACGTTTACCATTCGGTATATAATGTCATTTCTGTCCAGCCCCGGGATTCTAACTGAGGAAAATTGCATTTTATTCTGCGAAAATTAATGAATGCATTGATGAATAAATATAAGATAAATAAATAAATAAATGAATAAATAAATAAATAAATAAATAAATGAATAAATAAATAAATAAATAAATAAATAAATAAATAAATAAATAAATAAATAAATAAATAAAAGAACTTACCTATAACAACCCTCAGTGAAAACGTTAGCTTATATTTTTACCAGGTAGTGAAAGGGTGTAAATTAAGATTTATAATCCATGGTTAACTCAATTGATAACCGTGAACGAATACAAAACTACAAAAAGATAAGGGTAACAATATAGTGATACAACAAAAGGAAGTATACTGGTAGGGGTACAAAGCAAAGTAAAGACCTGCCTGCTTTCTCCCGGGGAAAATGGAAATGAAGTGTGGATAAATGGATAACTAGATAGATAGCTAGCTAGCTAGATAGATAGATAGATAGATAGATAGATAGATAGATAGATAGATAGATAGATAGATAGATAGATGAATACATATACATATATACGGTACATACATACTCACACATACATACATGTACATACATGTACATCCACATATACAGGTACATACTTGTTCATGCGGTGAACGATATGGTGTAATGTTGATTACATGACATTTGCTCCGGCGACAATGGCTCCGGCAACATTTGCACTTTAAAAGACGACATTTACTCCGGCGACATTGGCTCCAGCAAAATTTGTCCGACAACAAATGCTCAATCGACAATTGCTCCACCGACATTTGGGGCGACAATTGCTACGACAAAATGTTCCGGCGCAAATGTTCCAGGGACAATTACTCCGTCGAAATATGTCAATACAATGCGTACCTCGGCCACAATCTGGCAGAACTGGGTAATTCGATTTTGGTCGATTTTCAGATTTGGAGTGCTTTGTTTCAGTTTGTTTTCTCATGCTCTTTCGTGCGGCAAAAAAGAAATAAGTTGTGATTCGCAACAGAAATTGGGATTTAAAAAGTTCATTTTGCAAAAAACAAACAAAACAAAACAAAACAAAAATTGTTGAAGGGAGACAGAGAGGGCGATTAATCTGGCAGAACTACATAGGTCGACACACGAATAATATTCTAATGGAATGTGCCGATGTTAACCAGGCAGTTCTCCTTCTTTTCCCATTTTCTTTTCTTCTTCATCTTTTTTCTTACCCTTTCTATCCTCTTTCCCTTTCCTTTTTTTCCTTCTCTCGTTTTTTGTGGGGGGGGGGGGCTGCTTTGCCATCTGGATCCACGTCTGGTTTAGGAAATGTATAATGAGTTCAGGTCGCCGGAGCAATTGTCGTATTCTAGGAGCAAATGTCGCACGAGCGATTGTTGCCGGAGCAAATGTCGATGCCCCGTAATTTCATCTTATTTAATTTAACGTGCATAATGGAACTTTAATTTCTTACATATTTCTTGTATTTGCTGCCGATTTGAAGCTATTACGAAAATGTATAATACATCTCCGTCTTTGAAAATAAACAAATTTAACCAGTTTGATACATGGGTGTACCAATGTGGAACATCTTGCATGTCTTGTGTAGGTCTGTACATTCCGCATATAGCAGAGGTCTATACTTAGTGTGGACAAAAGAACGTCTGCCGAACTACAGTGCGTCCCAGAAAAAAACAGAACCCTAAAACAAAGGCTTATCGTGCGGAAGCAATGATGCGTATGATTGAAGAAAAAAACATATTGAAAACAAACTTTCACTTATTCTCTTTCAAATGATACATTAAGCAAACTTATTAATTCATGCATCTCTGAGTACCATGAGTTTGAAAATTTAATCTTGAAAACCATTTGCTACACTTTTTGGCTCTGACACTATATGCACTATACGCATACCATGTGTCCATCTCTTTCTTTTCCTGATGTGTGGAGTGTCAAAGCGAAAAAATATAGCAAATGGTTTCGACATGGAATTTTCAAAGTCGTGGTACTCAGAGATGCATGATTGAATGAGTTCGCTTGAAAGATCATAAGTCAAAGTTTATTTTGAACATCTTTTTACAATCATACGTCCCATTGCTTCCGCACAATATTGTTTTAGGGTTCTGTTTTTGTTTTTTTCTGAGACGCACTGTACATCTCCGTCTTTAAAAATAAACAGATCTAACCAGTTTGATACATGAGTGTACCAATGTGGAACATTGAGTATACCGTAGATTAGGTCTATACATTCCGCATGGAGCAGAGATCTACTTTATGGGGACAAAACAACGTCCACCGAACTACAGCGTGTCCCAGAAAAAAAGTCCCTCATAGACCACAGAATAATTACCAAAATCAAGTTTAATACTCAATTGAGTTTACATATAAGGCCTATTTAGAATCCAAATTAATTTTGCAATTCCTGTGAAAATTGTTAAAGGTCTCGTTTCACTGGTTTGGAATACACCGGGTCTTTCCAGCCCATTTCAAGTTTGATACAAGGACAGGCACCTTATTCCATGCTTCACTTACATTATCGTAACGACTGTTAGTTCACTATTTTAAATGAAAACTAATCAAAGTTCTGTTCCACTGGTCGTGTTTGCTTTCACAGAGTGTGTTCCTCTTTTGGTTTGTCCTTCCATGTTCAGCTTGTAAACTTTTACTGTTCTCCTGCACGTCCTTCCACCTGATTTACATTCAGGTTGATGCATTGATGTAGGCCTATAGCACTACAAACTTACCTGTAGAATGGGCTGAAAAGCACTGCTGTGACATAATAGACTGTGTATTCAAAACCAATGAAGCGAGACCATTGAAATTTTCACAAAAGTTAGAAAATGGGCTTTTTAAATCTGAACACTACATATAGAAGGATACTTGATTTTGAATTTAATTTAGCAGTCCATCAGACGGACATTTTTTTGGACACGCTGTACGGTACATTTATGCCCGAAGAACGGAGATACCAAATAGGGTCAGGACGAATTCTTGGCAGATGTTTCCATCTTTCGCATCAATCTTACTGAAATCAGATAAGACAAATTGGACAGAATTCCTTTATACGTCGTGATCGATAGCTCTTTATCTTCCGAAGTCATGCAAAAACTGGGTCTGTATATGTATAATGTGCAGACAAGCGTGTCCGATATAGCTCATTATACCATTGTTTCAGTAGGGCTGGTTTATTTAATGTAAATCTGGACTCGAAAATGATTTACACCACATCGTAGAGGACTTTGGTTTTGATAACCACAATTTGATTTATAGGTTTGTCGTTCGGATCCAACCCAACACATTCTTAATTGGATTCCTCTTTAGTTTATCTAACATGTCTAAAGGCAAAATTTAATAATGTTGCAAGTTCTAAAAAGTCTGAACTTCATAATCTTTATTATGTGTGTCCATAAGGTCCAAAAATAAAATTCTAAAAAATTGTACTACTAAACGATCATGTAGTGTTTGTAAAGAGTGAAAGTCTATGAGTATGCAGCTTTTCCAGTATGCCCATTCATAAGTGCATAAGTCACGGGTGATGTTCGTTCTTGCTTATCTTGCCAGTGGGAGCATGACTGTCCAAAGTTTTGTAGACTTATCCATTCAATTATTACTATGTAGGTCAAATATCAATGTTTGACCATTTATTAAATTGAACCTCCATAATGTTAATTTATGTCTTTAAAGAGAATACACAGTACTGGTTGATGATGGAAAATCTTTCATCAAAATTTCACATTTCATTAGTTTCCAGGTGAGAGTAAATTACATTTGCATTATAATGTGGGACTAATTCACTTCATATGCAATAAAAAGTTGAGGGATTGGCAGTTTGAATACCCGACTGAGTCAACTCAGTTGCTGTAATGTAAATGGCATAGTCCCACATATTGATTTCTGTGTCAGTACTTTGTCAGCAGTGGGGATTTGTGTAGCAGATTTGTCAAAATCGAAGTGTTCTGTTGTTTTCAACTACTCTCTCCGTACTATAGTGACATTTTGGAATACCTTCTGTTCACAGAAGGTTTGAAAGCAGCTGATATCAAAATGATGTTGTTCTGCAAGTAATCAACCAAGTACTGTGTATTCTCTTTAAGGGTTAAAGAAAATAGTTCTAGTATCAAGTAAACTTGATTCCGCGTCCATGTACATGTAATCAACCCTCACTGAGGTATTGCAAGAAGTTAGTTTGTTTTTGTTTTCAAGAGGGCTGTAGTTTCCACTAGTTTTCCCCCACCGAAGTGGAAATCATTTATTCATTCATATCTTGCCAGTGGCAGCATAACTCTCCAAACTTTTGTATTGTAGGGTGTTTATTTGTCCATTTGAACACTACTATGTAGCTCAAGTATCACAATTTGACAATTTTTAAATTGAAGGTCCATAATATAAGCCTATTACTTGAAAAAAGCACTTTCCTGGTCTCGTGATTCTTGGAAGGCGAAGGATGCACTAAATAGTACTACTGGTTCTTGCTCATTATTTTGTGAGTTTTTTAACCGTTTGCTACTCAATAATATAACATGGAAAGGTGTAATTGTGTTTGAATAGTTTAGTAGTCAGCAGATTAGTAGTAGTAGTAGTAGTAGTAGTAGTAGTAGTAGTAGTAGATAGTATGTAGTAAGTATGTAGTAGTAGTATAGAAGAGTAGTAGTGTATGTAGTAGTAGTAGGTAGTAGTAGAGTAGTAGCAGAAGATTAGTAGTATCGTCGCTCGTCGTCGTCCGTCGAGAGTAGTACGTTGTTGTATGGTATAGTATGGTGATCATGATTAGGATGATGGTAATGATTAGTGCGAGGGAGAGTTGAGAGTGCACATGGGTACGGAAGGGAGTTGCCATGAGTATATGCTGTGTTGTGCTGTGTGTGTGTGTGTGTGTGTGTGTGTGTGTGTGTGTGTGTGTGTGTGTGTTGTGTGTGTGTGTGTGTGTGTGTGTGTGTGTGTGTGTGGTGTGTGTGTGTGTGTGTGTGTGTGTGTGTGTGTTGTGGTGTGTGTGTGTGCAGTGTGTGTGATGTGGATGTTGTGCCAAGCCGCTTTCCCTGTCAATAGTCTCTTTCCGATTTTTTTTTGCTTGTGTTTGTTTTTAACAGAGCCCTATTGTAAACCAGCTTTTTACCCATGTCGACTTTTTATATATTTGCTGAATTTATGGAGAGGAGTTTGTGTGATCTACAACGTGTCTAAAAAAATGTGCAAGTGAAAAGCGGGCCTTGATCAATTAGAAAGTACTGTGGTGACATGATGATTCCATCAACGCTTAGGGCACAGTTTAAGCTTTCAAATGCCGTTTGTTCTGTTAAATTTGCTTGTTTAATCTCGAGATATGTTTAGTTAACAACGACAGAGTAAAATCACAATTGTGCCACTTTTACTACAGTCAAGGTAGCATGAGGCCCTTACCTTGTAAAAGTGGTACACTCCGATTTTACACGTTCGATGTTAACTAAACATATTTCGAGATAGAAATAAGCAAATCGAACAAAACAAACGGCATGTGAAAGCTTAGACTATGCCCTTGATGTTGCTGTAAGCGCCAGACATATTTTTTTATTTACCAAAGACGGTGCTTTTGATTTGCACAATTTTTTTTAGACACACTGTATCTACATAATGTATTACTCTCACATACTTTGTATATATTAGGACCTATATTCGTTAATAATGACGACGTAAGCGTATACACTGTATATCATTTTCGTGGAATATTTCCTACGATGCATTTTAGTTATATATTACTGAAGTACTCGACGTCTGCGGGGAAACATTCTGTCAGCTCATAATGCTATATATATATATATATAGCTTCGTCGATATCCCTTTTTAAAATAGATACAATACCGTTCTGGATG
The DNA here is from genome assembly GCA_001188425.1 of Eucidaris tribuloides. Lineage (NCBI taxonomy): Eukaryota > Metazoa > Echinodermata > Echinoidea > Cidaroida > Cidaridae > Eucidaris > Eucidaris tribuloides. The sequence continues at coordinate 16,094 of JZLH01S0146733.1, read as the reverse complement.
TTCATTTCAATGAGAGAGCGCGCTGTCTCGACCTTGAAATGTTTCCGTAAAGGTTACGTTTCATAATTAAAATTTTCTTGTTTTTTCCTCATTGAGACGTCGTCTCCGTACTGCAAATCCGTTCACGGGATTTAAATAAATTTACCTTGATAAATTCCATTTGCGTAACGTCTCCCGATACCTATATACCCGTATCCTCTCGGGTGAAACTCATCTGAAGAGGGCCTCTCACTTGATCTCGATTTCGGGGACAACCATTATGCCCTCATAATTCAATTATAGTTTCATGTTTACCTAGATGTTTGCTCCAACATATTTTCGTCGCGGGCCATTCTCCGGTGATCAACGGTGTGACATCCCTGAATGATTACCGTGGCGTACATCCACGGCCAAATGGCGCTTTGAACAATGCCGGATGAAAAGGTCATGGATGCGAGACGAAGACACGTGTCTGTCTTAAATAATTACGGCGACATTGACGAGCTTATCTCTTATTGTAGAAGAGATGTTTGATCTTTTGCATCTCCCGGTGAGCTGGTCCAGAGACGCCGTTGCTATTTCTGTAGTCCACTCCCACTACATTTAGAGTCGCCACATCATTTCCAGGTGTGACCATGTTTTTGTGCATGTTTACATGGTCCCTATAAATTGCATGTCATTTGTCATTTGTACCTATAGGAATGAAAATAAAGAAAAAGGAGGTATACTTTGAAGGCATCGTATAACAATATTTCCACTTTAAAACAATGTGAGCTACATGATTCTTCATGCTACTAGTGTCTCTGATACGGACTAAAGATTAAGCCCTGAAAGAAAGAAATGCAGTTCAAAATGATTATTAAGTGCTTTAAACAAGTAAAAATAATTGAGACACCATTCCAGTTTTCCCCATAGACTGCTGTGCTGCAGAATTTTCATCAGCCGAGAATAATTCATGTGCCAATTTTTATTTGCATATATTTTACAAGTGACAGCATAACCGTTTTGTGGTCTAAGGTGTGTATTTGTCCATTTAAATATTGTCTGATATGTCATATAGCAAAGTTTGACAATTTTTAAACGGGTCTTCCAGATCAAAACGGAACATTTTATATTTAACGTACGTTGTTCCCCTGTCTTTTACATTGTAATTGATGTGCTACAGTATATAATTATAGAATGAAGTACCCTGCGAAGAATTTTGTAACTAATCCCATCCTATTATTTCATTATCTATTTTTAGTCATGAAATCAAATGACAATGTCAATCACAAATCACGTCATGTCAGATACTCGTGGTTTTACCTGGGGTGATGCTTTACACTTTGACATAAGAATTTAGTAATTCCCTCCTGTTGTTCGTGTTATTACTTTAATTCACACATGATGCATGGTGTCTGATTGATCTAAACATGGATCGAGATGGAATCCCCTTATGTCACATTTCAGAGGCCTGACTCATTAAATCGTGCCTGATATACACATGGGATGCAGTCTGGGCCTATACTTGTATAGTATGCTTTCCTTCATTGTATATTGTATATTGTATATTGTATACATTTAATTTGATTAATTTCTACAGTCATTTATGTAAAAGATGCAATATTACAGTTGATGGTAATTTAAGTTATTGAAAGAACAACAATGATTCAAGTAGGCTGCAACGCTGGATTCTATAAGAAAGCATTTGTTAATATGGTTACCCTATGATGAAAATGCTTAAAGCTGATGAAAGCAGAAAAAAGGTACAGATTTCTTTGTTTGCCAGGGATGGAACTCCTCCGCCCCTCAAGTCCGAAGCCTACACCCTTAACATGGAACCTATGTTTAAACTTGAACTCTGCCTGACAGGGGCGTCGATCTTGGGGTGGCAAGGGGACAATCGCCACCCCAATGAAAATATGGGGGCAAACTTATCGATTTGCCCCCCCCCCCAATAATTTTGACAACTTGAAAAATTCATAATATGCAATACAAGAATATGTTTAAAAAGCATTGGAAAGCACTATAAAACCATTAAACTTAGCATAAAAATACCAATAAAACATACAAAATTGTCATATTTTCAGTGCGGCGCAAAATTCTGTATTGCATTTCTTCGCGCGGAGCGCACCGAAAATGTTTTACTTTTTACAGTTTTGCCCCCACCCCCCATCCGATACACAGCTCGACGCCCCTGCTGCCTGAGGTAATTTGGGTTAAATTCTCATTTTTTTTTATTTGAAGTTAACGTAAATACTTTGTAATTTGAACATTACCAGTCATATCAGGTTACATGAAATGTTGTGCGCCTGCTTGTGAGCCGTGTCAACATCCCCAAACACACACACAAACACACACACAACACACACACACACACAAACACACACACAACACACACACACACACACACACACACACACACACACACAACCAAACACACACACACACACACACACACACACACACACACACACACACACACACACACACACACACACACACACACAACACACACACACACACACACACACATGCGCGTTATTTAGATCGGGTATTCTCACTCTCTACTGTGATTTATTCCTTGCCTCTTGGTCTTCCACCCCTTGCATTTCTCTGATTTCATTTTCAGGGCTGATTTCACATCTTCCGATTTATTTTCGTTATTTCCTGCAATGAATTTAACGTCCGGATGTCGATTAAAATTCTGTGCTACTGTAACTCAAAGTAAATAGGCATAGTGTTTGGTGACCGCTTAAAAATCTACAAGGCAAAAGCTACTCACGCATCGGTATCTAGAACGAATAATTTCTGCTCTTCTACGAGCTAATTAACTTGAAACCTTCCCGTGTGTCTGAAATTCATCTCCACTCATCTTACATTCATACCCAGAATTACCGTCAAATTTGCGGCTATCCTTGTTTCATTATCCGAAATTCTCAAGTGACTTCTAAATTTACCAAAAATCCTGAACGAATATAACCCCCACACGCAGACAACGGTTCACATTCATTTTCCTTCAAGTAGAAATAGTAACTTGAGAAGTCGATAATTTTGTGTATCTAGTAGTCTCAAAATGGTACTTCTCCAGTATAAAATGTCTGAAATAAAATTGATTACTTCTTGCTGAAGTAACTAACATATCTTTGAATGATTATATCACTCCCTCCTTTTCACGGTGAAGCGCTATCCTCAAAGACGGGTCATAATAACGATCGTGGTAATGGTGATTGTGATCATGACGACGATAACGACGACGATGATGACGATAACAATACAATGATAATGACATTATGTTTACACTACTGTTGGAACATATAATATTTCGACTACAAAAATGAACAATGACATGTTAAATCTCGCTTTCATTCCCAGGTGTGTGACCCAGATAAACATGATATGAATCCACCATACTGGAATGTGGCACACGTGCAAAAACTTCGATTCTGTTAATCATTAATCAGAAAGAAGCGGCTGGGCCGTGTAAGTTCATGGTTGAATTTATGTCTAGCTTTGAACAACTAAACACAATATTTGACCTTTGAGGAAAAACAAAAAATAATCTTAATTTTAGAATATTATTTTGCTATAAAGAACCCTTTCCGAACTTGTGAATAAATTGTAAATAGGTTATTTTATCCAATATTATATGTATGTACGCATGTATCTGTTTATTTATTTATCTATTTTATTTGTTTATTTATCTGTTTTTTATTTGTTTTATTTTACTTTATTTCATTTCACTTAATCATTTCTTTCATTATTCATGTATTCACAACTCTTCTTTATTTATACTTAGTATAAAAAGACACAAGAAAATTGTTCACATCACAAAGGTATTAAATTACAAAACAATTAAGTTATTCATTTATTTGTTGTATTTGTTTATTTTTCTGTTTGTTTTTCATGTTTTTATTTGTTTTTTTTTTGCTAGATTTCATTTCACTTTATCATTTCTTTTATTATTCATGTATTCACAACTCTAATTTATTTATACATAGTATAAACAGGCATAAGAAAATTGTTCACATCACAATATTATTGAAGGCAAGGTCCACCCTGACGTCAAGATGATTTTAATAAAAGCAGAACAATGAGAGAAACGTATTAATAAAAGTTGGGCGAAAATCCACCAAAGAATAGCGGAGTTATGAACTTTCAAAGTTTTAAATTTGTGACGTCACATGCGAGTAGCTCCTCCATTGTCATGTAATATAGATTCCATAAAATGTAATTTTTCAGAAAATTGAAAATGATGTTACCTGTGGTTTCAATATATTATTACAGACGTTATCTCATTCATGCTTCTATGAAAAAAAAACCATTCAATTATCATGGACCAATAAAAACTGGTAATTTATTGAATTAATATTACATGATATATGCATGGGGAGCTGCTTGCATGTGATGTGACGTCACAAAATTAATATTTTGAAAGTTCATAACTCCGCTATTCTTTGGTGGATTTTCGCCAAACTTTCAATGATATGTTTCTCTCATTGTTCTGCTTTTATCAAAACCAACTTGACATCAGGGTGAACCTTGCCTTTAATAGAAAACAATTCAGTGCAGAGAGAAACTAATAGGACTTATGTTGAGTGTAAGGACTCGTTTGTAAATATAATAATCATACGAATAAGGTAAATGTATAACTGGAAAATAGCAAATAGATGAAGACGGATACCGAATGGAGATTTAAGACTAGATCACCAAGAATAACTGAAATCACTAAGAATTTATTGTATTTTTATATAATACTATTCTGTCTAGTAGAATGATTCCCCACACGCGATATATCAAATCACCATTCACTATAATGCCAAGATACGCTATTATAATATACACACAACTATAGACCAAAATTCATGTGAACGCGCGTGCGTGCACACACACACAGCAGTATCACCCGCCCATTCTGCAAACAAGCCTGCCGCAATCAACACAACACACACACAACCGCGGGGCCACACGGCCACACACGACACACCAACAAACCAGGAACAGCACACACAACACACACACATGCGTACACAACATGACACACATAGGACACTTAACATCAGCACATATCCGCCACACGACACACACACAACATCACACCACATTCGCACCACGCGCGACACAACACACATGCCACACACACACAACACAGGCGCCGTGGGTATCACAAGTCAGAACAATTGTGCGGTCGGTACACAGCACACAAGCGCACGGGGTCGACCACACCACACAACAACCCACACACATTTTTACACAGGCATGCACACTATACGGGCACACCAGCACTTATAGACTACGACAAAGGTACATTGCACTGACAACAGAGTATGCTAAACTACCACCGGGCATCGACATTTGAGATTTGTCATGTTAGAGGCCCGGGGGAACTTAATACCGGACTTAAGCCACGGAGAGGTTAAGGAGGAACCCGACGACAACATAAATTAAATTTAAATCCCATACAAGTCTTCTAGTCATCCGGTCCTCCTAACTGGAAACACAAGCAGATTAATTCCTCTTGAGAAGACAGGTAGAAGAGAAACACACTACAGGCTACGAGTTTGTTCTGTAGAATGAAAGGTATTGTTGAGTTGTTACCGAAGGTTGCCAGGTTTTCCGATCTCAGAATTACCACGCCCAACTTCTGCGTGAAAACAACGCCACAATTGTCAATTGTTCGCGTTTTTCTTGGGTAGCACTGGTTAAGGATATCACGTTGTTATCCCCATTTGTGTACCTCTGAACCATCATAATCGTACTGGACTATATAATATGAGAGGATGCCAGGCTCGGTTTATAACCGTGCAGCCAAGATTTTTTGACGTGAAGTAGCCTATACGTGCGCCGAGGTCCTACCTTTGTACCATCTGTAGCATTATTTTCACCTGAAAATCGTATCATATGATTTTAGGTAGGAACTCCATCTTGCAAAGGCCGAGCCAGAATGACCCAAGACGTTCGGCCAGCTCAACTTTCGAACT
>JZLH01S0146713.1:0-21899 GCA_001188425.1 Eucidaris tribuloides | reverse complement strand
TCCCTGGTTCAGTGACCATCTCACTTTAGGATCATACTGAGTGCCATTACGTGATGTCTGAGGCTTGTTACCTGGGTAGCTATTTTATTGACAAATTAGGAAGTTCTTTTACTGGAATTGATATACCAGCAGGTGACTTTTTTTTTTGCGTAGAAAATGGAGAGGACAATTATGTGTCCTAAACTCGTTAAAAGTACTGCGCCAACTTCACTGAGGGTCATTCTAGTACAGAGGTTAATTTATTTGTTATAATACAGTAATGCCATTTTGTCCAAATCACCATGCGTTTGTATCTATCTTTTAAATACTTACTGCCACATTTTTTTTCTAACACAGTAACTACACAACAATCAATCATTAGTTTGATAGAGTTGTTATGACCGTGGGTCATATCAATACAATTCATTGGTCCTTGGGAATGTCAGGAGATGAGATACCTCCCTCCAAAAGCGAACTACACATTTGCCGCAATATCTTTAAGGGAGAAGGCAGCCTAGGCAATAACGCGCATAAGTTAAGATTAAAGAAAATGACAATTGTGAGTATTCGCTGAGAATTATGGTACATGGTGATAAGAGACAGCCTATAAAAGGGGTACTGTGTGAATACTCACCCTCATGCAAGGGCCCTTTAAATTAGTTAATTTGTGTTATTTTACGTCTTGCAAGTTTTTCTTACGGGATAAAACATTTTCAAAAAAGCTATAGGGGGAGAGAGCGTTAGTCGCATGTCAAAACATTGCATCATGACGAAGCGCGCATACAATCGATTGGGTGGCATGCATCGGTCACGCATGGTCAGCTCCCAGATCAGTTGCACTGATGCGATGCTGATTTTGGTTGGCGAACGTCAAATATTTTCTTAACTCTATACCTGTTAGTGCTGCTGGCGCCTCTCCCTTAATAGGTTTTATTGGTCTGTTAGCCATGAATAAATAAGCTGCTAGCCATTTTGTCTCTTAAACATTCTCCAGCTTTGCAAACATAGAAAGCACTTTATAAGAAATGTATATTTATTTAAATGCGCTATCAATTTAGAGTATTTTGATGTAATTGCCTACACTATTGTACATCTAACACTTCTGTACAGTTGTTAGCTTGGTATAAAAAGTATTGCCTCTTTTTGGCCACAGGGGATTAAAATGTATAAAAGCTAAAATTCTGGCATTGATTATGCTGCCAAAATGTTTCCCCGTTTAATACAAAGGAACTTTATTCTTTCTTATGTTTATAGCAGTCTTGTAATGCTACTTAAATGACTATCAATTTCGAGAGTATTGTTGATGTAATTGCAAAACTATGTGTTATCTACAGATCTGTCTTGTATAAAAAGTTGTCTCTTTTTTGGCATCAGTGGATTTAAAACCTTTAACAAAATACTGTGTGATTATGCTGCAAATGTTTCCTTCCTTATATACAGGAGTTATCTTTGTCTGTTAGTATTACAAGTTTAATCGAGGTCTCCAATTAGCAGTGGTAGATTAATCCTGTCGAAGGTGAGAGAGTGTTGTAATCAATTTCTCCACAGGTGTGGCAGGTGGCGAAATGCTTGTCAGATATCGTTCAACAATGTTGTAAAGATTTTATCACCTTTTCTCACATAACTCAACGCCCCTTTTCCATTTGCTTTGTGTGAAACCACTAACTGCCCATACAGTTTATTTCAATATTTAAAGAAGCAAATTGTTAATGCAACATCGTGCTGCTTCTAATGAGAGGCCCTGGGCGCTATCTAAATAGCTCTCGGACGGGATCAATACCAAAAAATCAGCCGAGCTCATCACCTTGGGTGCCGATCGCTTACAGGAGTGGTGTGAAATGTGACGGCTTACGTGCTGGGGAAGCCCACAAAAGCGGGCAAACACCAGCTAAAGAGCCGACCCGATTGTGCTGGTAATCCATGCTAATCCTCCGGCCCACCTCGTTTGGCCGCCATTGTGCCACGTTTCTAAAGTGTCGATAATCCCCAAATTGCAATTTATTAAAAAATGCTGTAAAGTCATTATCTTTTCTTGTCACCGTTTGTAGCGACCAGCCACCTTTCTCCGCAAAAACGTTAATATCCTCTCATTACCCGACACACTGTTGGTGACCGAATGTTTCGTCACTGCATCCAGAATTAGATTTGGCTTCAAACACTTGTATATGAATGATTTCTTTAAGGATCTGTCCTTCCGACTATAAACACTGTTTCTGATTATAATGACCTTCCAGGTTAACCCCAAATAGATATCTCTGCTTACTGGTTTGTCTGTTCGTTTGTAAAGCAAGATTCACCTTTCTATTGTACTCCTGTAAAGGCTGTAATCATGTTGGCTTGTCTGATTGTGGCTGTGCATTCGAGATTCGAATTAGTCCCACTCCCATGAAATTAAGAATAGTTACCCCCACTGCTCCAGTTAGCAAAATTATGCATTTAAGTGCTTACTATCTTATAACACAAAACATTGCAGTTTTCACAGTCTTAGGGCAAAATTGCAAGCTTTTGTTTGAGTGGATTTTCGAAGATTTTCGAAAAATCACAGAATAGAAACATGCGTGCATGGTGGTATTTAGATATAACACTTACTTTAGATGCATTTGTATGATATAGTTATCATCTCTATCAGGATGTTACTGTATATTTGAGTTAATTATAGAATTACAGATGCTGTAAAAATGAAACAACCATTTCAATGTGTAAGTGCATATATACTAAATAGAACAATTTTCAGATTCTGGAAACCATATGAATGCATTTTCACTTTTTTTTTCCTTTCTTTTTCTTTTTTTTGCATTGGCATCAGTATTCACTTTGTAAGACATTTGATTGTGCCATTTCAAAAAAAAAGCCCAAGAAAATTGCAGCTTATTTCTTGCAAACAGTTCTGTACATCCTAATTAAATGTGGTCATGGGATCTGTGTCTGTTTCCCTGCCAATATAAAGTTAGTATTATTCACTGTAATTTCTAGACTGCGAGATTGTATTTTCCTCGAACAGTTTTGTGACAGACCCTCTCTCATATACTCACGTAAAACAAACAAGGCTATCCTCTTCAAATCAAACAAATTACTTAAATAACCAAATAGCAGCAAAAAATAAATAACATTGTGAATGAACAAATGAATAAATAGATAAGAAAATATATAAATAAAAAGAATGAATAAATGAATGAATGAATGAATAAATAAATTAATACACTATTTAACAAATAAATAAATAAAACAAAGATACATTTTTTTTTTTTAAATCACACTTGGAGAGTCAAATGAATTCATAAGTTTGCAACCATGGTAAACGTAAGAATCAGCCCTTACAGGCGTGTGTGCTCTTGTCCAGGAGTTTCAAATTCACTACCTTGGAACTAGATGCATAGATCCTGGATATGATGTTGATCACCAGATTTATGGCTCAGGTAACTTGTGGAGAGAAGGAGACATATTCCAAGGTATCCTGGGCCCTGCCAACACCTTCCTCAGCATCCATATCAGGAGATTGACGTGGCGCTGAAACTGCCATTTAAGAGACAGTGGATGGTCCATTGAGAAGGCAAGTGAGGAAGAGGGGAATTAATGCCCCCTTTTGCCTTGGCCCTGGATGGTTGGGGGATAGGGGTGGAGGGCTACTAAGGCAAAAAGACCCTTTTGGGTTGCCGTCAGCTCAAAATGCTTGTTACGCCCCCCCCCCAAAGATTACTTGATTTACTTCAATAAAAAAAAATCATCTAATTAACAAGAAGTCTATGAAAGTGTTCATATGGAAAATCCCCCCCCGAAAAAAACGAGGGGGAGAGGGGATAGTAATCTTTGTAATATCGTTGCAGAACAACTCTGGGTTTTCGGCGCCGTGTCCTCTGTTTCTCTGCAAAAATGCTGTCACCATAATCGTAAGACTAATGTCCACTGTACAGTACCTGGACATGGTTGTTACTATTTGAAACCGTTTTTTAATGTCTTTGCACAGTCCTCCAAATCGGGCAATTACATTTTATTCAGGATTTATAAAATTGGTACAAAGTGAACATTTGTTGCATGTCTACATGTACGTAGACTATGGGCAGCAGATTCTAATGAGCCGTCACTAAAACAAAAAAGGTTGCAAAGAAGTAAGATTTTCACGTGTTATCTATCCCTCTCTTCTCAACCACGTGTAACTGAAGAAGTTATTGTCTGTTATCAAGATCTGTGGTTTAAACAAGACCAATTTTACTTTGGTTGTGTTTTGTTACATCAAAAATATATTTCTACTTCTGAAAGTCGAAACTCGTTGAAGCTAAGTGAAACTGACGGGTGTTGCCTCCTCACGGAAATTAACTGATGCATTCTTTGAATTTTTGTAAGATAAGTTCTGCTTCTTTTCCCCCACCTCCGGTTTTATTTATTTTCATGTTCCGGACCTATTTCAAGCCTCGTGACAATCGTTGAAAATCCACCTAACCAAATCCAATTTATTTCTTGTCTTTCTGGGATTGTGTATATTTCTGATAGTCCAGACGTCATGTCCATCCCTTCACTGACGTCAACAAATGTAGTATTTTTAGGAATTTCTTTTCCTTTCTGTTATTGAGCTTGATATCCTTTGCTTCCTGCCACTCTTTTGGCAGCCAGATCTTCTCAAAACGCTACTCCAGCTCTCCCCCACGCCCACACAATGTCACGAGTCTAGCCGAACAAATTAGATTGGAGAGCACCGAGCAAGGTAGAGTAAAATTCTAATTAATCACTTGATTGTCTTGGTGGTGATAGTAAATTTACAGAGCAGTAGCTGTCGTACATGTATCTAAGTGTATTCACATCTTGCTGCAAAATAAAAATGACAAGCTTACAACATTTGAGTAAACAACAGCAGGATTGTCTATTAGATACACTTTATAAAATCAATCAGTTTTTATTAAAAGAGCAAGGTAGAGCAAAATCCTAATTAATCACTTGATTGTCTTGGATGTTGATCATAATTTACAGAACAGTATCTGTCATATCTACGCGTATTTCAGCGATCTAACTGCAAAATAAAAATGACAAGCTTACCACATTTAAGCAAACAACAGCAGGTTTGTCAATTAAATGCACATTATGAAATCAATATTTTTTCTTAAAACTTAGCAAAAATATAATCAATCTTTGTGTATTTTGGTTGCAGGAGAGTCAGAATTGTTTACTCTGATCATTAATGTTTCATCACTGAATTTGTGGATTGACATTTATTCACAGATGAGGTAAAGACACATGATCCATCAATGATGTTCATAGCAGACTCTTGTCGCTAGAGTTTACATTAGTGACATTATTGCGTGATCATGTACACCACACCAAGTTTGCAACATTAGATTAAAGTGACTATGTTGAGATTATTCCACTCTGCATGGACATTACAAAAATGAACAAACAAAATCCAAATTTAACCATATTGATGCTATTGTCGATTATGCTTTAAATTAAAGGTGTCATATTTTGTTGATACTTTGATGAAAGTAAAATCTTTTCAACAATTTTCTTTTTCTTTTTTCTTAATAAAAATTTATCGAGAGTTTCTTCAGAAGGTGCATGTATCTTTCATCATTTACGTTTCATGAATAGTTACTGCCCTGATCTATGAACGCCTAATTGAATGCTTCTTTGAAAAAAAAAATCGGAAACTAAAAATGTTTAGGGGTAGAAACCTGCATTTTGCCTTAGGTAAATATAAAAGTTATTCCAAAAGAAATTTGTCGCATTTGAAAATTGTTCTCTGATGTTTCAAGTGACAATGTTCAATATTATGAAACGATTTTCGAAAATTTTGTTGCATTGACCAAAATTATTATCTGCCTTTGATTTTATAATTCAAGCAGCGTGTGTGACTTAGACCTGGGTGCATTTCTCCCGGAAAACTTAGGGGATCGAAGTCCGACACTCCAGCCCCTAATACTGGTATGCTCTGGGGAAGGCCGTTAACAAAACATCAACATTTACGGTGGAAATTGTTTCCTTTCAAGCTGTCTGGAGCAGGTAGAGCCTGTCCTTGTACTTGTTTGAATTGTGCCTCGCTTGATGTATCTTTTAGCGTGACAGCGTCTGACACTTTATCAGGCGAACGATCCGTGTAGAACTGCCTTTGTCAAAACACATTTCAGAACTGATATTCAAGAGGAGAATAGCAAAAGTAATTTTGTGAAAACATAGTGTACGCTTTCACAGACAATCAACTTACATGTACAGATCTTAACCCGATTTCAACATTTGAATTACTCTGTATCCCCCTCCTCTACAAAAAAATAAGTAGACCAAGGAGTTATCACGGATTTATCTTAATCATGTTTGTAGCGGTGTTCTAGTTCTTTTGTACCAAGAGACCAAGAAATGACATGTAGTGTATAATAGTTCAAGGTGATGGCTGGTGTAAAATGTCTGATGGAATAACTTTAAAGTCAGTGTGTAGCTTTGGAAGGTGGTGAGAATTGAATTTTTGCTCATATTGTGTTTTTAGGTAGGTCTAGCTATTTCATCTGTTAATGCCCTGAAAATTGCACCCCTTGAGACATTTGCTGTTTTTGAGAAATTCACTTTCAGAATACCCAAGTGTTGGGCAATGTGGCCAAGAGGTTTAACAAAAAATAAAAGGTCTCGTGGCTCCCAGCATTTTTTGCCACAAGCAATTATTGTACTAAGTGATATTTGCTCACTGATATAGTTTATTCTGAAAATACCACAGAGTAATAAACACAGGGTACATTCAGTTCCCATAGCCAACTGTAGTACTTCTGTGGTACTTCTGTTGTACCTGCGTCGTACCGTCCCAAATTACGTGCAGGACAGTTAGTACCACAGAAATTACCACAGGAATTGACACGGACGTGTTGTACTCCTGTTGTACAATTCTGCGGTACCGTCCCAAATTACGTGCAGGACTGTGGTACTTCCTGTAGTAAATGCTGTGGTACTTACCACAGAGTACTACAGGATTTTTTTGTTAGGGCAACAAGTTAAAAATCATAGTTTGTCACTCAAAAAAAATGTTTGGTTGGTTTTTATGATGTTTTGTGATGTTTGGTGTGACACTTCCGTACTTAAAGACAGATTGATGAAAAATTTGGCGCATCGACCAAAACTATATGCTGGCTTTAAAGCATAAACTCCCAAAGTAGTTTTCTTATATAGTCTTGTGTGCATGCTTATATTAAAGATGGAAGAGAATCTGACTATATACATGTTAGCCAGAACACTTTTGGGAAGCTGAAGCAGCAGTCTGTTTATTTCGAGCATCATGTTAACCCTTTGGCTACGGGAACCAGATGTACCATGTTGCAACTCTATGGGATTTACAGAATCTCTGAGGCAAAGGGGTACATGCCAAAATCACTTCTCTTACTGCTTTTTCGTATGTTATCTGTAAGTTCAAACTTGTGGCATAACAACCCCCCAAAATCAAAGACAATTTATGTGAGCTGTAATGCGTTGTTATTGCACGTAGTTGAACTGCAGAAATCCCGTATTTTCTGATCATGACAAATCGGCGACATTCTTTCATGAAGGACTCGCGAATTTGGCTCCGGGTCATGGAAACGAAGCGACGCGTCCAACAAACATTGAAATCTTATTCCAAAGTTTCATTCCGATTGCCTTTTCCCCCAAAATTCGCTCCTATGTATTTCATTTGCGGCCGGCGATGATTCTCATTATGAGCTAAGCCCATGATCAATTCCGACCAATTTGGAGGCAATTCTGGCAAAACCCTCCTCAGCTGACGGGGCTTGGTGGTGAAGGTGTGTGGCCCCGGCGTAATGTAAGGGATTACGGCGGGCGGATTCGGCGGGGTTAAGTCGCAGCTAATAAATTTGGCGTTTGGAGTAACGAGAACATGAGATGACCCGACGGAGAGCGATGTGACACGAACACCTCCCTCGTGGCCTTCGGATCATGGGGAAATGACAGAAAAATTGATAGGGATAGGTCTGGATGGAGAAGTAAAGTAACAACAGACATTGAGGTATGCATTTGTGGTGCATGTGCGCCCAAGTTGTGTGCGTGCTGGTTTTTCTACACTTGTGACTGTCGTGATGTTGTTATAGACCTGTGCAGTTTTGAGAACATCGACGTGTGCCATAGCTGGGGGGCTTCTAGAGTACTACCAATGATGATGCAATAACCCAGGTGTACAACTGTTCCTGAACTAAAGAAGTGCAGTGATAGTATACAAATATGTCCTGATACGAGAGTCTCTGGTTGAAACTATGACGAGCCCGAGGTTACGTGGACTGTACTTTTTCCCGAGGGTGCAGCCCCTCGGGAAAATAGTTAACAGTCAACGTAACCGAGGGCTACATAGTTTCAAACAGAGACTCTCAGGACAGGACATATTTGTTTTATATCCGTCATTGAATTAACAGGGAAACTACACAAAGTAAAAAATAAAAAGGAAAACAAATTACTTGCGGTACCCCTACGCATACGTGTATGTTGCCCGGCATACAGCTGCGCGATATTTTTATTTGCGGTACGGATAGGGATACAATTCCATAAACGCATATTCTAGTTAGTCGAGTACCAATTTCATAAACCTATAAAACACTTATTCATTCCTCATTCGTGTTTTAACTGTATTCAAAACTCAAACTTGACGAATCTAGCCCAGTGTTAATCTTAAACTTTGCTAGACTTCCATACGGGTGTAGCACGCTATGATGTCTTTCACACGCACGGAAATTAGCGTACGGTACATTAGAATTGTACATATACTTCACAAAATTTGTCCTCAGTTACAAAACACGTTTGGTTAAGATTTACTAGACTCATTGAGCGTGCAAAATGGCAAACAAAGCACTAAAACATTTTTTTAAAAGTTTATTATGACACAATTGGGACACGTTTTTAACGAGGGGTGTTATTTTCTGACTTTTGTTACAAGCCGTAAATCGACTATTTCTGAATTGACGTCACAAGGGCGACACCTCCATGAGTCTAGTTGGAATATCATTAATCACATGATGCGCAATTGACCAACCAGGTATCAACAAACTTACAATGAAGGATATAAATGAAGATACTCTTTTGTTATACTCTTGGAAGCCCCCCAGCTATGGAGGACAAAGCGATGTCTAGTTCTCAAAGCAAAATGGGTTTGTACTCTCCTCCTTTCACCCTAACATGAGATTTGGGTATGATGCTGGAACATGTAAGTTGTGTGTTTGAAGTATGACGATGTGCATGATCCAGGTGACATGTGTGCCACAATGATTGACATCTCAGAATGATGTCGTGTCTTCATCCAGAAAAATATAATTTCATACATCTTGATAAAGAAAAACAATCATACATCATAAAATTCTTTTTAAAAAGAGAGAGAGAGAAAAAAAACTATGAAGCAGAGGAATGCATATAAACAGTGGGTTAGCAAAAGGCAAATAGAAGCCCTTGTGTTGTCAAAGACCCGATTTACACCAAAACGCTGGCCCGAGGCCGGCTTAAAATGGAGGCCCGGTCCCACAATTTTGTGTCTTTACACCAAATATTAGGCCGGCCTAGAGGCCCCCTTTCAAAACTCGCCCCAGTGTGTCTCCCTATGTAAAAGAAAGCAGCATATTTCTTTCGTGCGCAATTTGTTATACAGGTTGCACAGATAAAATCGGATAAACATAATTTTCTCGTAAGAGAGTTAATAAAAAAAAAAATGTTGGAATGAGATTGTGAAGTAAACAGCAATTTTTCATTGTGTAATGTTGATGTTGATACAACATAATGCAGTTTGTAACAACAGTATAAAGAAAAAAAAGATACCTAACGGATGTAATATTTCATGTATTTTGTTGTCTTTTTTAACATTTACGATAATTGGTTTGATTATGTGTGAATTACGGTTTACCCGCACGCTATGTATAGGGGCCTACACCGGAAGTTAGTTCGCGAGGTTTGGTATTGTATATTACATAACTGCGCCGCATCGCGTGGTAAATTGGGGGCTTGAGGCCTCCTTTAAAATTACACTGGATTTAGGCCGGCCTGAGGCCGGCCTCAGGCTGGCCCGAGACTACCCCCAGAGGTAGTCCCAAATCAGGGAGGGCCTCGGGCCTCCTTTGCATTTACACCAAGCTTTAGGCCGGCCTAAAAGCTTGGTGTAAATCGGGTCATAGACTTACAGGACTTTTCTGATGTTTGGTTTTAAAGGCCCACTATCAAGGGTCAATTCAACCACAGAGAGGATGACAACTAGTCCTGAAATACAAGCACATATTCACGAACATGGACTATTACAGTGCCATAGTGTACAAATTGTGGGAGGAAAACACATATTGTATTTTTTTCCACACTATCGTGGCAGTTTTTGTTGCATTATGGGTGTCATTAGTGCACCCTTTCTGTGATTTTAGTCAAAAGAGGGCATTTTTCATCCTGTCATGACAGTGAGCCTTTAATCTTTCCAAAAGTGGGTTGACCAGCCCCCATACCATCACCCCACCCCACCCACATCCCCAACCATGTGAAAAAGTGGTTGGACACTGGTCCATCACTCCATTGATATTCCTGCCAGTAATGTGGAAGAAAAGATGACAAAACAAATCCAAGAAAAAAATAAGATTGGGGGGAAAAGGGGAAGGAAATTTAAGACTCAAAATGATGAAAAATGTGAAAAACATCATAACATGTTGAATTTTTAAAAAAATTAAGAATAGAAGAACACAGAAGATAAGGGATGGATGAAAATTGTAATTTTTTTTTGGGGGGGGGGGATTTTAAAAATGCATAGGGAGGAAGGGAAAAGAAAGATGAAGGAGATGACTAAATGTAAGGAAGACAAAATGAGAGTAGAAAGGGAAGAGAGAAAAGGGCAAAATAGGTACAAAGAAAGAAAAAAGAAAGTTCAAAGAAAAACAAAAGGAAACAAAACTTAAAATATGGATAGGAATGTGAAGGAAAAACTAGCATTGAAAAGAAAGTAGAACAAGTGAATATAAGGAAAGAAAGGAAAAGAGAAAAAAAGCAAAGCAAAGCAAAGGAAATACAAGTCTGCAGGAGAAATAAAAAGATGTAAAGTGTGTAAAAGGGATACTTAAAGAAAAGGAATAAGAAGCAGGAAAAGTAAATGAGTTGAAATTAAGGAAAGAGGAAAGAAAGTGGGAAAACATAAGCAAAAGTGAGAATAAAACAAAGATAACAAAGAAACAAGACAGACAGGAGAATTGAAGAAAAACAAAAATATGAATAAAAGAAAAGAAAAAAAAAGAGGAAAAAAATCAAATTGAAAAGTAAAAGCAAGTAAATGGAAGGCAAAGAATAAGAAAGTAGAAAGTAAAAACAAGAAAATGAAGGAATCAAAGAGAGGAAGGGAATGAAGGAAAAGAAAATAAAGGAAAAGAAAAAATGTCATTGAAAGAAAGCGATAGTGGAAGAGTCAAAAGGGGTAGAATTAGAAAGGTCTGTGGAGGTACACGTAAATCGTATTCAAAATGCACAAAATATAGAGAAGCGAACCAATATTCTGAATAACAACAGATGTATTCAACTATTCATGATGTTTCAGTGCTCAAGTGAAGAAGTGTCCTCCTCTCGCAAACTAGCGTAACCCTGTCAGAATATCGAGGGGATTTCCACGATGGAAATTACATCTCGGGATATTACCGTCAATCAGGGTGTTTGAAATCACAGGGTGTCAGGCCCCGTCACATTGTTATCATTGAGTGCGGGGCTGGCTGAGCTGACCTCTTGACGTGGGGTAAAGTAACTCGGGCTGGAAGCCAAATCTGGGACAAGGCTTCCCGATTCTCTGACAGACAGATAGAAAGACGGACCTACAGACAGACAGACACTCTAAAAATCTGTTTTAATTTTATATTTTCAGAACAGAATTTTATTCTTACTGTTCAAGATTTCTTGGTCTGTTCAGTTACCATCATTTTATTACACTTGCAGAAACTTTAACTGACAGAAAGGGAATGTGTTGGAAGCTACATCTGGAACAATTAAGGCTTCTCGATTCTCTGATAGACAGATAGAGAGATGGACGGACAGACAGACACTCTGAAAAAGCTGTTTTAATTTTATACTTTTTCAGAACAAAATTTTATTCTTCTGTTCAAGAGTAGACAGACAGATTTTCTTTTAAAAGCTGTTTTAATTTTATACTGTTTCAGAACAAACTTTTATTTTTCTGTTTAAGCGACAGACTCTAGCTGTTTCGATTTTACACTATTTCAAAACATAATTTTCTTCACTTACTATATCAGGCAATCTGTGATAAATGTTTAATATCAAAAGAGTGAACAATTCTAAATTATGCTTCTTAGCTCAGTCCCTCCAAGATTCTGTAATTCCAGCAGCCAGTGGGTTAAATCTTGTTTGAATAATTGTATGCCATAATTCTGATCTCTAACTCACTGACTTTATGTGAGAAACTCAGCTTTAACCAAGCTTATTCAATCCAATACTCTTGGAATATATTTCACTGTTTCTATGTCTGTAAACACGCCTTGTTTCTATTTTGGTGTGTGGTAATAGTTATCACGTGTGAGCTGCTCTCATATCTCACCTTATATCTCTTATTGTGGCATCAATGTCTGATCATTTTTAGCATTTCTTGTGTGATGTTATGTTTATTAATAATAATACCAGGTCCTTACGGACTTGTTTTTTTCTTCTGATCTGTTCATTTTTATCCCAAAAAACACCATCTATAAATACATGTTACTCTATGGAAAAGACGAAGTTACAAGTACAATATTATTGCAGTGTTATTAAAGATACTGTACCGTATATGCTGAATATTTCACAGTTGTTATTTTCATAAATTTTGTGATAAAACGAACGTGAAAACTTTCCTGATATACCTGTATTTAAGTTAGTGCAAATGCAATCAAATTGTGAAAATAAAAATCTCACAAATTCCCCGTCTGGAAGCAAAATCGTGAAAATAAGTATACGCAAAATATATGGCATGTACAGTATTGCAGGGCACATAATTGGCTAGGGGAAGCGGAGGCATACCCGTCAATAGCATGACACTGGAAGTCATCTTCTTACTCAAAATTTCAACTTTGTGGTGCACATTTTATTGTAATCAGTAAATATTATTTCATATTTCATTATTTTTAACGGATACCGTGTAACAAGAGATAAAATTTTGTCTTGGGCATCTTCCAAATTGCCAAATCTGTTTGTAAATTCATTGAAATTCCATGGACTGAGTTTCTTGTGGCTTTCAGACAAGAATCAAGAATACTTCTATCATGATGATGAGATACCAAAGTTGGAGAAAAAAATGGGTCATGGGGAGGAAATTAAGAACTTGGCAGAGATCTGTTTGTGGTCTTGGCTGTAATAAACGTCAGGAAGAAAAGATGTTCAAAATGTTGAGTTTCGGTTTATGGACAGGACCATTCAAACCTGCAGCTGTATCGAATTTCTTAAAGGGGAGGGATCCATTAATTTTTATCCCTCAAAAAGTGTTGAGTGAATTGCAACAGAATAAGAATCAAACTCGATTTCCCACTGATTTGACCTTATTACTGCGAGATAAAGCTACATACATGACCTGCAAAGATATGTATAATATATTGTGACACATATTGCTGTCAAAGTCATATACATATATTTTTTATTTGCCTTTGTCATTTTTGGTACGAAAACTTACTCAAATTTTCTTTTATATTCCCTAATATATCTTAATATTAGGCCTATGTTTTCACGGCGATATTTTCTTTGAAGTGTACTTTCCTGATCTTCTAGTTTGTGACACGTGAAAGACAACAAAATGACATTTAAATTTTAGTTTGGTTCAATTTATTTCATGGCCATTTTTACAGCATACAAAATCAAGCACTTAGCTGTTACTGAATGGTGTAGAAAGTTCAATCAGTTACTTTCAAAAAAAGGTTAAAAAAAATAATAAAATTTAAATTTCAGTTTGGTTCAATTTAGTTGATAACCACATTTACAGCAAACAAAATTGAACAAATCTTTAACTGTTACTGAATTGCAAAGAAAGATCAGTCAGTTGCTTTCAAAAGAAAGTATCAATCATTTTGGCAAGTTATTTCCTACACCGTGTACTTTTCTCATCAACCTACTTAATGTAACAAATCTCAGGAAAAGAAAGAGAAAGTCTGTAACTGTTACTAAATTGTGAAGAAGGTTCAGTCAGTTGCTTCCAGAAGAAAAAATCTTCTTTTTTTTTTTCCTTGGCAAATTACCCCCTACACTGTGTACTTTTCTCATCAACCTACTTAATGTAACAACTCCCAGGAAAAGAAAGAGAAAAATGTTTATTACGTGCGATTGTTTCCGGTTTCAGGGGGTCGCACCGAGTCCTGCCCTCGAATCCTCCCAAAGCCATTGTTGACTTTGTTTCGTCAGACTCTTACCATGACCCAGAATGCCATAGGCTTGTTGTTTCGGTGGTTGGCCGGTCTCGCGGTGAGATCGCGGACCCCCAAGGAAACACCGACGGACGGCGGAGACTTTAGTAGCGAGATAAGCATCAGAGTTTTGGGACGAAACATGAAAAGGGCACACAATCTAACCCAAATATGGCGTGACTGTGATTTTTCCTCCCCCCTTTTCATCTCGGCGTGATAGTCAAATACTTTGTGACATTTTAATTTGGAAAATATGGTATCAGTTGATTGTACAATGAAACATTCAAACACCTGCACAGGCCCAAGCACAGTTTCTGCACTTTTGGATTTTGCTCAGAGCTGGCTTATTTTCTCAAATAAACTTGTAAAATTTACAGAAATTACCTGAAAAAAAATATTGTGGTTATATATTAGTTTGTTATCTTTGTCTGAAGTAGCCGCCATTATTTTGCCTGAAAATATGAGTTGTATGAGCTGATACCGGCTGAAATAAAAAAGTAATACCCTGTATGTAAGATGGTGATCTTATTGTATCATATCAGTAGAAGTGCACAATGAAAAAAAGAAGACTTTTGTGGTTTTTATAGCCATTGTTGTCAGGTGAGTCAACTAAATCTGTACATGATCATATCCAGAAAAATCAAAAGGTAATTAGGTTAAAATAAGAAACCTCAAAATATATATAGCCTATAAAGATGTAGGATATCAGTGGGATAGTGTAACTAGTAGTGAATTAAAATCTTCACCAAATTCTAATGACATTTTATGAACCATTCCACTTAATAGGAATTAGGACAAACACCCCCCCACACACACACACAAACATACACACACTCATACATGCATGTGCCAGTACATACACACACATACACATGACTGTGCACACACACACACACACACACACACACACACACACACACACACACACACACACACACACACACACACACACACACACACACACACACACACACACACACACACACACACACACACACACGACCACACACACACACACACACACACACACACACACACACACACACACACACAGACCCATCGTTAATATTTCAATAATAAAAGCACGAGGATAATTTATTGCTTCCCAGAGACGTATTAGCAGGGCCCGGTTAATTAGGACTATAAGTATAGCCCCCCTCGCACTGTATATGCAATCGCTTTCAAGGCGAAAACAGGTAAACCGATAGCCGGGGGATCACGGGCAGCGTACACGCCATCCGGTCCTTTCCAGCTGGCCTCTTGTAATTATTAAGAAATTTTCAATTGTTTTCCACGCGTTTCTAAATAGTTCGGGTAAATAATTTCCAAAATTAGAAGCGATCAAGTGTCGTCCGGGTTTTTTCGCGTAAACTATTGGAAGTATTTGCGATGGAACAATTATTAACGACCACAAGACGACACTCCTTACTACCGTAGATCAATCTTTACTCCTCTTCTCATGTGTATTGTAGCACTGCAAAATACTTTAACCCTTTGAATCCCGTGGAGCTTTAAAACACAGTAGGATTGCCGTCATATAAACAACGATAGGATAACAAAATCATTTATTATTAATTATATATATATATTTTTATTTATGAATTTGCCCATATAGGTGTCACGATGTTATAATAGCAACGCACAACTCGAGACATTGTACTGACGCTTTTGTTGTGAATTAGACAAGTTTTAACTGCAGTAAGGAAGAAAATGGTTAATATCTGAAACTCTACTTACCACGTCTTATTGTAATGTGTAAAATGATTTTATTTGTACCGTGATTTTAAAAGGGGGAACAATTTGACCCATATTGAAAAAAGGGTGTCATATCAATGCCATATCGTGTATGAGATTGACACTTTGCAGCTTCAGTCATTTGATACAATTATATCAATAATATTAAACTTGCATAAAAATGGAGAGGAACAACGTGGTTCCACAAACTAAACACATATTTTTAAAGTATAACTAAGACGAGTATTCATGTCCAAAATGATTTTATAGAATTCACGCTATATTAGATGAGAACCGATACAGTGGTATGAAATATGAATTTACAAAGGGGGAACTGTTTGACCCATATTTAAGAAAAAAGTGCCATGTCAATGTGATATCGTGTATGACATTGACACTTTGCAACTTCAATCGTTTGATAACATTACATGAATACTATTAAAATTACATTGCAATGGAGAGAAACAACTTGGTTTCACAACCCAAACACTAAACATTCCATGTTACATTCAACATTCTGAACACGTTGTAGTAAAGCATAACTATAAGTAATCATGTGCAAAATGTTTTATAAAATACTCTAAGAATCAGAAATCACGTTATGTCAGAATGGATGAGAGCCCATGGCGTAGTATAAAATATTAATTTGCTCCCAGAAATAAATAAATGCATTGAAAAATGCATAAACTGTGTCTACTCTTCAAATAAATGATATTACAACGCTGCTTGAATTGCAATATTAGACTAATAAATTAGTTCAGTTCACGTAGAAGTATTTGGTATAATGGAATACATTAAAGATTCATTGGTTATTATACCGCCTCTCACGTGCTTTCGGTCCGGATCATCGAACTCCTTGCTCCTACAAGTACCAAGGACTGTCAATTCCTTGGAGATGAAGCAATTTCTCACGTATTTCCCACACTCTGGAATAGTCTACGTCTGTTTCTACTCCATTCTTTAGCACACAAAGGATTACCTTTATCATACTTATCTATCATTTCAATTTGTAATATAAAACGAAAAGGAATTTATCATTACTATTATTATTATTATTATTATTATTATTATTATTATTATTATTATTATTATTATTATTATTATTATTATTATTATATCATCACAAGTATCATCATTATTATTACAATTATTATTGTTGTTGTCGCAGTTGTTAGTGTCATTGTTATAATAGTACTACATGTATTATTTATATAGTACAGTACAGCTTTATTTGAATTAGTAAGATTAGAAACGTAACAGTTATTATTACATTTTCATGACTTATATGGTGAAAAGTTTATTATATACCGCGAACATAATATATCTTTGGCAGTATCCCAAATGTCTTATTATCCCAAAGAAAACCTATCAAGCAGCGAATGCCGCCAAGCATACAGAAAGCAGACAATGAAGTACAGCTATCTTTTGAAAATCAAACTTGCCATGCATATAATTTTTCCCAGATAAAGAACACTGTGATTTGCTTTGTAATGCATTTCAGACCGCGTGATGAAACTGAATGATTATGGATCATGTATTTTTACAAAGGTTTGAATGCGACGTGGTGGTTTTATCAAAAGCAACGGCGTGCCATCCGGCAAATTTATATCGGAAATCATTCAGCATATTGGTAATCGAAGACGACCTGCGTTCAACTGGCATTTAGCGCATCGCCTGTAAACCTGTTAGCAAATATTAGTTACTCGCACATTAACCCCTTGCCAGCGTATCCTTGCCGAAACACACAATGTCGATGCACAGTGTTAAAATTGTAAAGACAGTTGGAAGACAGTGTTAAGCACTATTGTGAATTAAGTGCATTTTTCACAGTGCTGACATTGTGATCACCCTGTGTGCGTCAGAGGTCACAGTGTGGATCGATCTCGTGTGCACTGGCGACGATCGCTGTGTTTTTTGGGTCACTGTGTGGATATTGGTGCATTTTTCACAGTGTGACACTTCAGTCCACTGTATGATCTTGGAGGTACACTGTGACGACCCTGTGTTCTCCTGCCAATGCTGTGAAATTTTTGGTGCATTTTCATAGTGTGACACCGTGATCACTGTCAGGTCCTCAGCAGTCACAACTGTAAGCGACTCTGTATTTTTTCTGGTCAACTGTGTGGATTTCGAGGCATTTTTCACAGAGTACCCCGTACGTACTGTGATCATTGTGTGACCAAACTGCTGAACATATGTTGTGTTCTTTCCGCAGGGATGATCGTCATTAAAGCGCGCTTCATAGCAAATTTCATTAGAGTAGCAGCAGAAACTTCAGGGAAAACACAATCAGTGAAAGTATTGACGAAAAATCGGAAGAAAAAGATATCTGATTTTTTTTAAATCCAAAGATCATTTCAAAAATTGGCAAAGCAGTCCGTGGCATTCACCTTTGTTTTAATGCATAATAATGATGAAATATGATAATAATAATAATAATAATAATTAATAATTAATATAATAATAATAATAATAATAATAATATAAAATAATAATAATTAATATTATTAGTGATAAAATAATAATATAATAATAATAATAAACTAATAATAATAATAATTAATAAATATATATATAATGATATAATAATAATAATAATAATAATATAATAATAATAAATATGATGATGATAATAAATTACAAGACATTTATATAGGCGCAAAATTGGGCTAAACTAAGCTTAAGCGTGTGAAGAAAATA
This sequence comes from Eucidaris tribuloides, assembly GCA_001188425.1. Taxonomy (NCBI): domain Eukaryota; kingdom Metazoa; phylum Echinodermata; class Echinoidea; order Cidaroida; family Cidaridae; genus Eucidaris; species Eucidaris tribuloides. Next base: position 3,162 of record JZLH01S0146713.1, on the reverse strand, counting down.
TTTAAATACATGGAAATCTTACAAGAAAAAAGTAACAAATAACGAGATTAAACAAAAATATACAAATGCAAGCCATACATTTAAACAAATATGGGTAGTCTAACTTCCAATAGAGCGGGATTTTAACATAGCCTTTTTTTTACCAATGCTATCACTGTTAAAGCATATATTTTTTTCGGTGCCTGAAGCACACTTAATTTACACGGGAAATCATGTTAGACGCGATAAGTCTGAAACATTTATGTTGGCGTACACCAATGAAGAAAATGTTTCTTTAGAGAAAATGAATAATTTGGTAGCATGTGCTGACACAAGACCAAATTGAATGTTAGTTCGTATAGAACAATGTTATTCTTTCTGTACTGAACATTTTAATGAGAGTACGTGCATTCTTATAAAATATTTCTGCCACAGCAAACGTATAGAGAAACACTTCTTCATCTTGTTTTTCTAAAATAGTATTTACAAAGTGCCTTCGATAAATCTTCATTATCACTACAGATTAAATGAACATATCTTTCTTTAATGTCAATGCGAACTCGTGTAATCGCAGCATTATTGTTGAGTAATATCTACTTGCGTTACAATGTTTGCGTTGAGTGTCGATCGAATAATTAATCAAATGGAGGGGGAGGGGTTACCTCCATGACAACGACTACTTTTTAAAATAAACACAGATTTATTATTTACATACCTATGTCCATTGTTGGCGAAACAATGTAAATTATTGTATTTATTCTAAGTGACTGCTCGGTGATGGCCGGGAAAAAATAATCATAAACTCTCTCGACAGACCGTAGTGTTACAGTAATAAAGTATTTGGCAAACATGCTGCCCTCACAGTATGCACAAGAAATTGACACCCCACATGTCCTGGAGCGTGGAAATCTAAAAAGCAAAGTGTTTTTGAAAGGAGACTAGAACACTATAAGCCGATCGGCTAATCGCTGCGGTGATTCTAAATGCCTCAACAGATGGCGCCCCTATTACTGTCTACCCGTAAAGATCTATCACGGGGTCGAGGTGTGGCAGCTTAGCAGTCAGAGCTGTGGCTATGCGCGCTCACTCAACCCGCGAGAATATGAACATTTAGGCACGCTTGCTTTCACACTCTTATACCAAGACTGTGGCGATCGACCCGCATCTCTCGAAAGTGTCGCCATAACTCATGCAAAAGCCATCATTTGTGTTTATACTATCTACTCATTTACGTATGCCGGATCGCCGGTTGTTGCCCGCCGCTAAAAGTAAAAAAAAAAATGGAAACACTTGTAATTATTTATTAGAATGATCCTTTGCCTCTTTTGAAGATGCTGGTGTGATAAAACCAGACTAGCTCTTAATTATAAGAATGCAAACTGACTCTCATCTATTTGGCAGTCTGAGATCCATATGTACACAAGTTACCGGCTGAATAAATAGAGTAATGTATATAGATAATGGAATTGATATTATGTGGTATCTTATTAAATTTGTGTGAAACCCCTCGTAAACCTCTTTACTACAAAAAGAATTCTCATTACCATAATCGCAATGGAACTATTATTGTAAACTATAATACAAAATTACCCCCATCCATCCTCCCAAAAAAAAAATACAGCCAACTATATCGATTGCTCATTCCTCAGTCAATTATAGGTGTACTAAGCTTCCTGTCAAAAAAAACGAATATACAATACAATGAATGTCTAAGTATAGTATTAATAATAAACACGATGCATAGAATTAGATAGATAGATAGATCAGATCAGATATACTAGATAGTGATAGTACGATAGATTATAGATAGATAGGAATAGATAGATAGAATAGATAGATAGATAGATATTGATTAGACATTGTGTGCAAGATTATAAATGTGCACCGTGTACAAATTGCTGACTACAAGTATATATGTATAATTGTAACATAAACGGTTATAAGTATACGCGATAAGTGTTATCCATCGAAAAGATGAATGTAACAACAGTTTATAACAATGTAGCGTAAATGGGCTATATTTAATCGTTAAAAACACTTTAATGAAATCATTAACATACATAATACACCAAATATGTAAATATAGATACATACAGCTGCCATACATATAATAACAACTTACTGTACGCTAACACAGTATTATCATCACTGTATGCATTTAATATAGGATATATGTAAGTACTGTATGTATTACGCATAAAAATATATATCCCAATGTAAATTGCGTGGATCTATTAGAATGAGACCGCGGTACACGGCGCACGCGGGCGCGCCGGGGAGACGGCAAGGCGCCCCACTGCTATCCGCCGCGGAGCATCGCCATGGTATTGTGTGAGTACTGGCACCGTGTGATATTCGTGTGATATTACTCCCATCGAGGCCGGACCCTAATACCGCACACGCACCCGCGCACCGACACGACACACATATCATATATAGTACTATATATTATATAGTCTGAGCATACACGTGAGTCGTATATACTTAATTTATTTGGATCTTATTATGCCCCGTCTATCTTATTTAAGGAAATATATATGTACATTTATATACTTTGTCCAGTTGTTTGAAAGTTGAAAAGGTGTTATCCCTAAACCACATGGTGATTATTTTGTTGCTCTATTGCCATTGAAAACGCAAAACTTTGGTCACTATCTGACGAACTTATCTCTATAAACAACTGTCTCTTGAAATAATCCCTCAAACTAACTCTTGTTTGCGACCATTTGACACCGTCTCCACCCCTTTCATTGAAGAACCGTGTGACACAACTGTATAATCATCGTATTTTGCTAATCATCCTTTCGTATCACCCATAGTCCTTCGCCTTTGCGACGTCCGTAGCTGGCCGGCCCGCGGACCCCCCGAAACAAAGAAAATTATGCGGATGTTCTAACTTGAGGATTAGTCGAGTTAACATGAAAATAACGAGTCGCGCGCCCAGGAAAGCAATATATCAGCTACCGGCCGGGCTAAACATCTAAATTATCTCATCCGCGTGTGCGCAGGTAAGCAATTGTTTTAGTAGCTTGATTTAGTCTTCACTTTATATACCTAAATTTAGATAGTTTCCACTTAATTCACATTAGCGATCTACTTTCAGACAATGTATCTATGGAAGACTTCTACAATAAGAGCCGTTTTTTAACCTTTTCGAGAGAACACTTACCGATAATGTAATCA
>JZLH01S0146704.1:2272-12449 GCA_001188425.1 Eucidaris tribuloides | reverse complement strand
CCCACAGGTTAATCCTTCTGTTTGCGGGTATTGATTCTGTTTGTTTTGACTGCTAGAGCTTGGTGGGGCTCCAAACCTCAACAATTAATGTAGATTTATTCAAATAAAAAAAAAATCAGTGAAAAATCACCCCTCCCCCCCCCCCAAAAAAAAAAACAATGCTACATTTGCTTAATTTCTTGGCAGATTTTGATTCTGATTGTTTTATCTGACTGGGCTTAGGAGCGACTTTGAAACTTGTACACAAAATTTTGAAATTTGTTAAATATCATAATCTATGTAGATTCATTCAAAATCACTGAAAAAATGATATGAAAAACATACTTTTCTTTGATGTCATTGCGGATTGCGATCCTGTTCATTTTATCTGATAGGGCTTGGTAGGGGCTTCCGAACTGAAACAGAATTTGGAATTTGATAATTAACCTAATTTATGCAGATTTATTCAAAATTAGTGAAGAGTGAGAGAAAAACACTACCTTTATTTTATCTGTAGAGTCTTTGGATTTTGATTGAGTGTTATCTGATAGGACTTGGGGGCTTTCAAACTTGTTCTCAGAATTTTGAAATTTGGATAGTAATGATAATTTATTCAAATTTATTAAAAATTACAAACCCCAAGTTTCCAAGTTAGTTGAATTGGAAACTTATGTCAGACATGACAGAAACTGCTTATTTTGAGTTGGACTTATTTTGAGTTAACTTATCAATCAATTTATTAAACTTTTGTTGTTTCATGTTTATTTGAATGAACATTTACATCCTAACATGCTGCTGTACGTGTAATATAATCTCTTTGACTTTCCAGGTGTGTTCAATGAAAGCAAGTATTGGGATGTATTCACGGAATACGCCAAGAACACGCCCAATGACATCCTGTGTCGCATCACCGTGGCGAACCGCGGTCCGGAGACAGCCACCATCCATGTGCTCCCGACTATGTGGTATCGCAACACCTGGATCTGGGGCTGCACCCACGAGGGCTGCACCATGAAACCCAAGATGACCCTGATGAAGAACGGACAGATTGTGTGTACTCATGAAACACTAGGTAAGATATGAAGGAGCTTTCGCAGCAAGACAGCCGTTTGCCTAGATGCATTCGCTATCCATCTCTGTGCTGATTTGAAAGTGCTTTCGCTTTACCAGACGGATTTCAGTTTGATTGTGTATTCGCTCTCTCAATTGTCAAGCACCTTCTGGTCTGTTTGGAGACCAAACGTCAAATCAGTTCAAAACCGTTCTAAAACTAAGAGGACAGAAAAAACGTTAAATGTCATGCATGCTTCCACGCAGACAAATGTTTCTGCTCAAAGTTCCTGTTCTTTTAACCTACCTACTGTGCTGTTGTGAAAGCTGCTTATTATCTATAACACATGGTACTATAGTCCAGTGGTGATGTGGTGTAGCGAAATCCTAGGTAGATACTAAGTTGTGGTAGTTTTGTCGTTCAGAACTCAACATTGGAGACCAAGAATGAGACCTTCCCTTCAAGACCGCCACCATCCATTTTTAGGACTAGTCCTCCAGATGACAATTTCCATGTGACAACTTCGAAGGACAACTACCGCGGAGCAGACTTGTAGTACCAGTACCTGTACCCGTATCCGGGTCCCAAATCCAGACCCATACCCATACCTATACTTGTACCCATGGACTCGTACCCGTATCCCGTACGCATATCCACTGGACCGTACCCATACATGTACCCGTACTGCCCCAGAAGGCAGCTCAACCACTTCTCCCTTCCCCTGCAATGATTGTATTGATTAATTTTAAAAGCCTTCTCCTGTCAATTTTTGTTTTACCTGATTGCAGACAAGTTTGTGTACGTGTGTGATGTCGCCCCTGACGGCACCAAACCCCCGGTCCTGTTTACTGAGAACGAGACCAACATGTGCAAACTGTATGATACAGAACACTACACAGCCTTCTACAAAGATGCATTCAATGAGTATATTATAGAAGGTCAGTTTTCCTAAATCTTACTTTTATTATGAAATGAATGTTTCACATACTTTAATGATAACAACGCTATGTATGGTACTATTTTGATGACATATGTGTGGTTGGGTTGAGTTGGGTTGAGTTTGGAGTTGGTTTTTGGTTATGGTTTTTGACTTACGATGTTGGATCTGACAGTTAAATTAGTAGTAATCAATCAAAAAACAGTAATGTATTGCCAAGGGAAGCACCAGGATAAAATCTGATTGGGGGGGGGGGGAGGGTGTGATAGAAACCTGTTCCATGTCCAAACCATAGGCAAACATGAAAGTGACAAGCAAAAAAAAACAAGGACGTTGGGTTTGACAGGTAAACAGGAATATGTCATGGTCAAACAGCAAGAGATGATTAAAAAACTAAATAAAATGTCCTCAGGTCCAATTGGACCCTGTTCCACAGCCAAAACATGGCAAACAAAAACTTGTCAAAATCACTACCCCCCCCCCCCCGATTTTCATTACTTTGAATACTATAGGGGGTGGTCACCCCTCTAACCCAATAAAACAGTAATTACGTACGAATCTCTGACAGTTGATTTAATTTTGGTCTTGTATTGACCTACTTTAATGACTGCTGCAGGTAAGAAAGAGGCCATTGATGCTAGATGTCGAGGCACCAAGTGTGCACCCCACTACATCTTGGAGGTTCCAGCTGGAGAGCAGGTTGTAGTACGCACCAGATTCTTTGCTGAGACTGAGAACCCCGGAACTTTCTTCGGAGACGAGGCTTTTGACGCTGTTTTCGAGACCAGGATCAAAGAAACGGATGAGTTCTACAGTCAGGTGAGTTCAGCATTTCTTTGACATTTTGGCTACCCACAGGCGAATTTACTTGACATTGTAAATATTACTTTAGGGTTCTTACATCTGGTTCTAACTTCTAGGACTACTTGCCCCCTAGGACAACTCAGTCGGAAGACTACTCCTCCAGACCTCGGGAAGTAGTCCTGTGGGAGAGTTGTCCTCTGGGAGAGTTATCCTTGAGGGAAGTTGTCCTCTGGGGGAGGATGTCTTTGGGGGAGTTGTCCTCTTGGGGAGTTATTCTGTGGGGGAACTGTCAGGCACAAGTTGTCCCCTGGGGAATTGTCCTTCAGGGCAGTTGTCACGATACCCTTACATCCTCAGTGTTTTTGAATGTATTTGTTATTTTCCAAAAAGCCCTATACATAGTAAAACTGGGTCCAAAAGAAACTTATCAAACTTTTACAGGGCACTACACAAATTCACCTCAGTCAAAATGAACAATATTTTTACACAGGCTAGCTTCAATAATCTTTACTAAGCACATGTCAATAATTAGGAGATTGGTCAATGACAGAGAGGCTATAGCCCCTCACATCAATTGTTTCTGAATCCAAAGCACAAAATGGCAATAAGAAAGACCAATGAAAATAATGGGATTAAACAAACTTCCCAGTCTATCTGTATGTGGCAGTGTGATTGTTAAAGTCATTTAAAATTTTGATGTTAACGTCCTTTAGCTTCTTTGTGATTGGCCAATCACCTGAAACATCGCACGTGAAGGACATGTGTAATATTGAATCAACTGGGAGTTTTTAATCCCATCTCATTTTTCATTTGCTTTCTTTGGCCATGGTGTGACTTTGGATTCAGAACCAATTGATGTGAGGGTTAAAGACTCTCTGTGATTTAACAAATCTCTAATTATGACATGTGCTTCGTAAAGATTATAGAAGCTAGCTGTAAAAATATTGTTCATTTTGACTGAGTGGAATTTGTGTAGTGCCCTTGTAAAAGTTGATAAGTCTTTTGGAACCCAGTTAATAGACTGCTACAAAGTGGCCATATGTCATAATGTTTGAACAATTGCCACAAGTGATAACTTCTACTATTTTGAAATTTGAAATACAGACAATTTGATTTGAAGATTTCATTGTTGGCAAAAAAAAAAAGACTTCATTCACTCTGCCAACAGGGGTGTCAGTGTGGTAGGGAGGGGATGGGGGGAGGGAAGAGAAGAGAGGGAGATGGAGGGAAAGGAGGAACCCACCCACAACTCCCCGAGCTCTGCCCACACTTGAAGCTTTCAATTACTATTAGTTTCAATACTTTATCAGATATGCTGATAAAAGTATTGCAATTCACAATGAAAATGTTAAAGCGCAAGTTAAGTTTGGTGATTTTTTTAACTGAAAGCTTATGCCCAAAGGTCATATCACACCAATAACAGATTCTGGAGTCTCTTTTTTTTTTCAATTAATTAATGAAAAATCTCGGGGGGGGGGGGGGGGGGATCCCAAGATTTTTGACTATATTTCACATAAATGCATCCAAAGCGTTGATAAAGTTATTACAGGTAATCTGAATATACCTCAGCAGAAAGAGCAGAGTCTGATCTATCTGCTAGGTATAATTCAGATAACCTGAACATTAACGCTTTGGATGCTATAATGTAAAATATAGTCAAATCTCGGGCTTCCCCCCCCCCCCCCCCTCCTCGCCCCCGGAGATATTTCATTGATTAATTTTTAAAAACTAAGACATTCAGAATCGTATTGGTTTGATATATACCTTTGAGCATAAAGCTTTCAAATAAAAAACAATCACCAAAACTAAATGCTTGTGCTTTAATATTTTTTAATTCCTCTTCCACGAGCATTAGAAAATTTACATAAGAAGCAACACCTTTCAACGTCTTCGTGCAACAACCCTGTTTATTAATGTGATAATCAACTTGACAACTGTATTATCTGACAAAACATGATTTTAATCACATGTTTATACATGTTGCATCATCACATTCCACATAACACTAAATTTTGATGTAGGGACAATCATCATACAGTATCTGTCAAATAGTTGTGAAGTAATTGTGTTGAAAAAAGTTGTAATGAAAATATGTGATATCTAAAGATCACACAGTTGTTATCGTAATTGGAAAACATTGATAACTCAAGTATATGTACTTGAACTTTGGTCATATTAAGTCACAATTTCCTTCCAATAAGTATTTATCTAATTGGGGTATTCAAGTGCCATAATATTATTGTGTGTCCCACGCACAGCGCGTGTCACAGGAATGCACATCGTATGTGTTTGCACTGTAAGACACGTGTAGGTATATCAATATTTTGTGGAAAAATAGTATACTCTATCCCAAGTTTTTTGTATTTTCTGGTATGTGATGTGTTTATCCCGATAAAGTCTTTTCACACTAATGTATAATAAACTTGAGGTTTTTTTTTTTTTTAGAAACATACTCTGTTTACCTCTTTGAGGTAATTTTGTATCATTTAATAAATTGCACTCACTCACTCCGTCGACTCTTGCTATCGGGCATTAATGATGGCTCTACAAAGACACCTGTCTAGCATGATATTTTCCATTTCGTTTGTTTCATAGCCAGAATCTTGTTCTAGTTGATCAACATATGTCTTTTTGTGCCGCCCAATAAATTGCAATCAGCGTATTCCATGTTTGAAATAATAACAACAGTATCATATCAGACAGAGATAGGTAGAGAATAATTCGTTGCTTGTCCGGCAGAAGGGCCTCAGCATACGTTCCTGGCAGATGGGCCCAATTAGCACTAAATTGTCTAACTTGAAAACTATTGCCTCTTTTCACATGAACTCAAAGTAGTGAGACATTTTTAGATCCTTCTGTCAGTCTGTTAAGTGCAAATATCAAACCAATTCAATATTTTGTCACCCATATCAGTTTTAGGGCTGTAGCCAAGCTCTTACACTTGTTTTCAGGCTAAATATTAGGACATTTCACTAAACAAAATAACTCATTTCTGGTCCTCATAGTAATTCCTTTCTGGCATTCCTGCTATGTTTATTGTGTGAATAACATTAAAGGTAAATGACATGATTGGGTGTGGTCCTCAATTTGGGGTGAAACTATTCTAGAATCAAGTAAACTATGCAAGAATTCCACTGTGAAAATTTGGTAGTCAAAAGTTGACTTGTTCTTATATAACTTTCATCTGTGTGCATGTGCCTTGTGACAGACAGATCTGTTGCGTAGGGTTCTATGGCATGTATTTATATTAGGGCTCGAGAGAAACAAAATACTAGTATGTTCATGCTTGATTCGGCATAAGTAAACAAATTCCAGATAAATCCTTCCAGCCAGGAGATACACTCCATCTGGTGTATCCATTGATATATCTTTCAACCAGTTTGTTTCAGTTTTTGTTCCTCCCAATCACGTCAATGCCCTTTAACACTTTGTATGCTGACAAGTGCACCAGCTTGCTCACAATATTTGGGTACTAACAGCGCATTGGTTTTCCGCACCTCTGAACTTTTAACGTCACTATATTGACTATGGGTGATATTTTTCTTGAAGTGAAAAAACATTGAACCAACTAAGTATTAAAGGTATTGGCTAACATTTACCACAGTTAAAAACTCTGAGCTACATGATTCCCCGTGCTACCATTGTCTTTGATAAGGTCTAAAAATGACGCCCTGAAAAAATTGTATTTCAAAATGATTATTTAGCGCTTTAAAAAAGTGAAAATCGTAAGTTGATCGGATTCACCTGCCCGTTTTCTCCCATAGACTTACTGTGTGTACACCTAGGCTATTTAAACTCGCCCCAAGTTTTAATTATTTATTCATGCATAACTTGCCAGTGGCAATGTAACTTTCCAAACTTTTTTATTCTATGGTGTTTATTTGTCCATATGAACACTACTATGTAGTTCAGATATCAAAATTTGACAATTTTTTAAATTGAAGCACCACATTGTTAGCCTATCACTTTAAAAAAAATATTGTGCATGTTACATTACTTTTTGGGGAGAGAAAGGTTAATGCACATAATACGTAAATACTAAACCTTTTCTGGCTAACAATGTCCAGATTTTAGCCTAGCAACCTAAGAGTTAAAGATATTGTGAAAAATCTGTTGATAGCTCATTTTGCTGATTAAACATTTTCTGTAGGTCATTTCCGCGGACACGACGCCCAAAGAACGTGCCATGGCCCGTCAGTGCTACGCGGGTCTTCTCTGGTCCAAGCAGTTCTACCACTACATCGTGGACAGCTGGCTGGGAGGGGACATGAACATGCCAGACCCCCCAGAGAGCCGCAAACATGGCCGCAACAAGGAGTGGAAACACCTCTTTAACAGAGATGTCATCTCCATGCCAGACAAATGGGAATACCCGTGGGTAGGTGGATACACTGTGTGCTTCTCCCCCTCCCCCCCCCCCCTTCCCTGCCTCTGTTAAACAATCCTAAATTAAGGTGCATGAATATTTGAGTAAACCAGAGACTCCAACTCTCCTGTTTTCGGTGAGAGATCTCCCGCTTTTGAGTCCTTTTTCACAAAATCTCCCGCCCTCCGGCTTGAGTTTTAATTTCTCCCGCCCTAGCTGTGTTTCTCATTTTCTCTCCCACCCAACCACCTTTTTGAAAAGAAATTAATCAAAATCATTTTTTTTTTAAACCTCATTTAGTGTTGTTATATATCCAAAAATAAGTCTACGATAGCACCAGAGAGCTTCTAAAGCCCTAAGAATGGCCTCAGGACCACAAGAAATGTCGTGCTTTGCGCTGGTAATGTGGGCTATACACACACATTGAGTCAGAGTCTCCCATTTGCAAGGGGTTTCGGCAGGAGATGGAGTCTCTGGTAAGCTGTTGTAAAATATTAGTAGAATAAATTCAAGAATATAAGGAAAAGATACCTTTCATCATTTACTCAGTTGTTGAAAGCTCTCAGAAAAAAAAAAAAAAATCACAATATCTTCTTGCCATTATAATCCTACAGGCTGTTATTCATCTCAAAGTTTGGATTATTTCATAATAAAACACAAATTTTGATGTGAGACATTTGCCAAAATGTTTGTGCGGAGTTGTCACTAAATATACAAGTAGATAATTATCTTATATTGATAGAGATAGAGAGCAGAGAGTTTTTGTGCAGAATGTAGACAAAACTTGATGAACTACACGTTACGTATTATCCGTATTATACCTTTGTAAATTATGTTTGAAATTTTGACAATATGACAGCAACTATGTCTACTTTTGAAGTCACATCAAAAAGCAGGTTTAGGCAGTGAAACTTGGAAACCTGAGACACATCATTGATACTGATCAATGAGGTTAGAAAAGTGTTTACTTTCTTAATTCAAATACTACACAAGCCTTGTGTGCTGCATGCACACATAATGTTTTCTATATGTTTCCACCTGTGGGTGTGATGTATTTTATTGTCATCATCATCATCATCATCATCATCATCATCATCAGGCATTGTTCAACCATTGTTGGATGAAGCCCTCCTCAATCAGTTTCCATTCGCTTCTATTTGCTGTCATTCTGTTCCATGTTGCTGTGTTTGTGTATGATGATATTTCGTCTCTCCACCTTCTCTTTTGTCGACCCCTTCTTCGCATGCCTGTTCGTGGTTGCCATTCTGTGAGTTTCTTGGTCCATCGGTTGTCTTGTGTTCTATATAAGTGTCCTGCCCATCTCCATTTCATCTCTTTAATTTTTACTATAATATCTTTGACCTTCGTTTTTCTGCCGTATGTCTGTGTGCTTCACTTTGTCAAGTAATATTGAATTGAGCATTCTTCTTTCCATAGCTCTTTGTGTTTTATTATCATTCAATGTAAATTAAGGTTCAATATATGCTTGTGCAGACAGTTATTTTCTCTTCTGTTTTATTTTTTTTTCCAGTATGCTTCATGGGATCTGGCCTTTCACATGATTCCCTTCGCCAAGATTGATCCATACTTTGCCAAAGAACAACTTCTCCTCTTCCTGAGGGAATGGTACATGGCTCCCAATGGACAGGTAATTATCATTATAACTCATTAAGCACTGTATTCACAAAGGCGCTTTAAAGGCAGGGAATCACATTTGCACCCCACCTGCAGCACAGCAAAACTTCACTCATGCCCTTAAGCTATTTATATAGGACATATCTGTGAAATCTGAAAATCAGTAATTACCTAGAATTCAAAAAATGTGCAAAAAAACAGTTACCGTTTAGTTTGAATTCTATGCTAGGAATTGTTATCCCTACGAGATAATGATCCAAATCAAACTCTGACAGTCATTGTAATTCCTCTAAAACTAAGTTTCTAGATGGTATTGTCTTCAATATACCAGTGTGCTTACACAATGTTAATTTTATGCATGCAAAAGAGATGCCTTGCCTTCAATGTTGACACCATGTTTGAACCTGGTGTCCAAGTATAAAAAACTGCTCGTGACAAAATTAATTGAAGAAATCTCCATGGTACATGTTATTTGTGATCAATTTAATTAGAATGTATCACACAAAAGTAAGTTCACATCCTACTAAACACGTATTTTTTTGTCACATCAAAGGAATTTGAAGTTGTGAAATTCATAGTTGAAAAAAACTTATTGTAAAAAAAATTGTCTTTCATCTTTGAACCACGGACTTTAACACTATGTCACAGTTAAACCTCCTTTGGCCCACCCACTTGATTTGTTAACCCTGACAATGGAAACCTTTTAGAAAGCAAATGACCTTGCAGTCATACTCAGGCATTTGGTACAATTTAGTACATGTACATGTAGTTTCAAAAACAAAATTGTGTGTAGACCATATCTTAAGTGTGTTTGTCAACTAACTTAAAGGCCCACTAGAGTGATGCCTTTCATGCAAAGAAACTATAGCTTTTGTTGTCATTCAGGAATAGGGCTCATTACTAAAATCCTTGCACACAACTCGAGAAATCAAATGCAACTTCATTTTCAACCAGTCAAGATCAATTATTTAGGACTTGTGTTTGATTTTTATTTAGCGTACGTTTAAGTTCATAGCAATAAGCTCTTAGTCTTATAATGTACAGAAAATATTCCTAAATTAATATTGATGCATGGGCATAAGGTTCAGGCTATATGAGGAAACAATATTGCAGTATTCTAGTACACAACCACAACCATACAGTTGTTCCATCTTTTATCCTTTTATTCCAAGAAGGTGTTATTGTCACTACTTCATGCCTTAACTGTATGCCTTTTAAACATGTTTGCAGACCATATCTGTAGTATGTGTGATGTTGACACAAGGTGGTGGTGTATATTGACCTGGGCAAATCAGTCAGGTAAAAGAAACTACTAAGCAGTGTGGAAGCTCCACTTAAAAAATTATAAACTTTGATATCTGACCTCTATACAAGTTTTTAAATAGACAAATAAACACCTTAAAAA
>JZLH01S0146702.1:22030-34568 GCA_001188425.1 Eucidaris tribuloides | reverse complement strand
AGCTTGAACGTTTTCCCACTCTGACTTGCCTCCTTTGGACAGCTAACTCTCTGTTTCCTTCGGTGAGCCCAGGCTCGATCCATGGCTGATACCTTTCCATCTATTCCATTCGGCTTTTATTTTGGCAATGAGTCGTTTTATCGGTACGCTATCAATAGCTCTTTCGCCTAGATCCAAGCTACACCACATCTACTGGAATTCCACATCTACGAGTCTTGTTAGGATTTCAAGATGCTCAAGAAGGTTGTTAAACACGATTTACGCTTCTGAAGCCATGTTGAGAATCGTGAATTAGTTGTGTTGGTCTAAATGATGATTATATGGTCTTTAATATACTCGAAACTTTGCGCTATCAGGATTGAGACTTATGGGCCTGTAGTTTCCTGGTTTGGACCTTGATCCCTTTTTATGGATTGGTACAATGAAGTACAATTAAGGATGGGAAGGTTTCTTTTGCTGTTTTTTAAGTATTCGTTAGCTTCGTTTCCCTTCACCTTACTGTCAGCCCCTCATTCAATGAATGAACTAAATTTTCTACAAGGTATTGTTTAATATAGAGGATGATCACGTACGACACACACACACACAACACACAAACACCACACACACACACACACACACACACACACACACACACACACACACACACACACACACACATACACAACCAGGGGCGTTTCACGGTAAAACCTTAGGGGCAGGGGTTAATTGGCTGAAAATTTTCGCGACCCAAAATATTTTCACGGCCATTTTTTTTTTCAGGACCAAATTTGCGCAAATAGCAGCAGAAGAATCGTCAGTGAAAATTTACGTGGCAAAATCGTCGAAAACACTAAAATCCCGTAATTTTCATTACCTTGAAAACAATAGGACGTCCTCCCCCCCCCCCCCCCCGCTGCCGCCGCACTGACGCACACATCACACCTGATAAAGTTAAGAGTGAAAGTAGTATTTGTCACAGTTTCGAGATTAAGTATGCAACATTCGACTCGAGACGAGGCCGATAAATTTGTTTCGTTATCATTTGGGATTGCATTTCACCTTTCATCTAGTATAGCGTGCCACACCGCCCTAGACATACAAGACACACTTAGCTACCACTTCCACATCTCCACTACACCACCACCACTACCACACTACCAAAAATGCCAGTAGTTTTCGTACAGCGTGTGAGCTGTGTATCTTGTCACCATAGTGACTGAGTCACGGTGTAGTATCGAGATCACACTGGGTTGGCGTACCGTGTGTGCTGAACTGCAAATCATGTACACAATGCATGCATACAATACGCGCAACTCGCAAGTTGCGTGAACAGATCCGTGCAGTGACTTGACTGGTTTGAACCGTACATATTCACACATTTAACGTGCTGTTTGTCTGTATTTTGCTGAAGATATTTTGTCCAGGCATACGAAAATAGATTAGGAGACATCTGAAATCCTACTGATTCGATTTCGCTCGCCCAGAAAGTAGTGAACAGGCTTTACTTGGTTGACAAAACAGGCAACACGTCATCATGTTAGCGGCACAGAACCTCGTCGAACCCGGGAGTTCACCGGCCCAACTCCAATGCAGTGCCATTGTAGTTACTCGTTCGTGGGCTGTCGTAATCTAAACCTTCAAACATAAAATAGGCTTGATCACTCGCCATTTGGGGGTTATTTTGAAAGTAAAGTCTTAAATAAATCATAAATTATCTTCATGTGTCAGTATATTTATTTACAGTCAATATAAGACCTGTTTGTGTGTCGTGACTTGTCTGTCCAGTTTGTGATGATAGCTCTCAATAACTCACATTTGTAGATCTAGATCCTAACGTTACTGTTTTTGTAACTACAGGTAGGGTGGTCGTTTGATTGCTCGCGGCCAGTGCAACGCCCACACAGCAGTGCGATTCTGTTATGTGTAATTGACGTTTGTTTACGTTTCGAGTGGTTGCCGTGAATGAAATTCTTGGCAGTGTACCAATGAAAGCTGGTGTTGATCTTGTAAGATGGCGTATAGCACAAATAAAAATAAAATTTACGAGTTTATACTGCTAAAATATTGTAAGACCTTGGAAAAAAATTAATCATTTTGTGCGGGGTATCAAAACTAGAGAAAAAAAAACACATTGAATGATAACAATTTTGGATCGATTGAAATTAACACTTCCACAGTGCCATTGCGATTTTCTGTTTGGCCGCCCCTCCCCTGTGCTTTATATCCATATATGGTCTGGTACATTTACCATTCAGATCGGTAGTCTTGTTCAAGCTTGCTGCGTACTGTTGTATATTACTTAAAAACATGAATATCTATGAATGGGACTAGCAAATTCTCCCGCCGTGCCGGACTCACGTCGGAGATTTCGGAGTAGAATTACAATGGAATTGTTAATTAGACAGTTTTAGATGATTTGATTAACAGATACTTTGAATACGTCTTAAAAGAATGTTTGATGTTGTCAGGGATAAGAGCCTTCACTATTCATTTCATTTATTTTCATGTGATGTACAATTTTATAACGATCACTTGTTTGCAAAACTGATTACATCATTGTGTCTGCGATGCACACTACGAAAAACGGGAATGCGCATGCGTGAGTGTCGTGTGTATAGATCAGTGATTGATCGCCAAATCGTAAATTTACGATGGTGTGTGGTGTTGAAAACATCGGCGTTGGCAGAAAAAATGATGTCCAAAACAGCTTTATAATTTCGCTTGTATGTCCAAATCACTTACAACTTTATGATTCGTCTTTTATTGTACTTTCAGACAAATTGATATCAATTTTGTTAATTTGTAACAAAGTTTTACCATGTTTCCGTAGTAGGATTGTATCACGACACCCTACTACACGGCAGCATTGTCGCATGCGACAGCGCTGCACAGCTATGCCAAAGTCCTGTCGGTGCAGTGGGGTATGAAGAGCAACTCGCCCATAATTGTTGTCACAAATCATAAATCGCAAATGCACCAATTTATTAGCTTGGCCATGGTTGGTTTGAATAGTTGATATCAGATATTGAGGATTAGGAGGGACTTGAATTAAATCTTTTGCATAGACTGATCTGTGCAAATTTGCCAACCTACTGAGTTGAACCTGATTAAACTACATAGGTCTAGAGTCAACCCTACATCAATTTAATTTAAATTATCACGGACAAGTGCCATGAGTTTACAATTAATAAATTCACAAACCATTGTGGTGAAAGTGAATTGCAAGAAAGACTGTAGACTCTACACTGTATCTGACACCGGGAAACCCAAACAAAGGGTTGATTTTGATTTCAAACAACTTGCAAAAACGTTCTGCCGAGTGCAGGGAAATGTGTGCAATATTGACCAAAATGGGATTGCAATCTGAAATATTTTTGGGGGTTTTTTTATCGTGTCATTTTTACAGAGGGCTAAAATGCCCAGCAAGCTCCCACCAGATCACCTGATCCTCGAGAGACGCAAGCGGGATGACCAGCGAGAGGAGGCAGAAGCAGGCACGAAGTACAACGCACTGTGCGACCTGAAGAATGACTGGGAGAAAATCACAGATCGCAGGATTCAATCCAACACCGTAAAGAGGAGGGTCAAGAGCCTGATGCAACAGCAAGAATTCACACTTGAAGACAGACGACAGAGGTGGGTTTTTTGAGCCTAGCTTTTCATGGCTCATGCTGATAAAAATTTGTCACTATTTATCAGTAGAAATGTGAAATGTTTAGTTTCAGAGCTATAATAGCACTTGAAATGTTGTAAAAGAAGAAATTGTAGCAGTAAAAGTAGAAGTTTTGTAGCAGCAGCAGTAGTTAGAAAAAGTAGAAGGTACTAATAGCAGTATAGTCAAACCTGCTCTAGTGATCACCTGTTAGAAAGACTACCTTTCTATGAAGACCACAATTTTTGTTTCTCTTAAAAAATACTTTTTGTAGACATTTGTATTACAGGAACCTGTACTTAAAGACCACCTGCTCATAAAGACCACTTGTCTCCCTTGCACGGTCTTTATTTACAGGTTTTACTGCAGTAGTAGAAGTAGTACCGTACTAGTAAAAAAAAAGAAGTGATATTAGTTGGAGTTGTTTTCTTGTAAAATGCTTTTTCTTGTAAAATGCATGACCATGGTCACAACAATGCAAATATCATATACAATTATCATTTACAAGAACTGGCACTACTGTTTGCATGTACTCGATATCAGAATGTACTGCACACAACCACATGCACCTCATTTTAGGAAAGTTATTTGTTTTTTCTTTTATCTGCCATTATCTATGTTGGTTTTCACCAATATTCAGTTTCAATTCAATTTCAATTTATTTCATTCATCATAAAAACATTTGACAAAGTATACACATACATAGTAAAATGCATCTTACATTAATGAAGAACGGGGAGTCAGCTAGAAAGAGCTAGAAGCCTTATTATTCATTTGTTCTTCTGTCCTATGTAACTTCTTTATCTTTCATCAATTGATCACAATCTTACAGGTTACGAGAACTTCTTGCAGCTGAAGAAGCAAATTACTTGGTGGAGATGGAGGCAAGTCAGGAGACACTGCTAGAGCGACAAGCAAAGATGAGGGAACGAGCAAAATTCTTGAAAGAGAAGAGGGAAACAGAGAGACTACAGATTGTGGCTGAGAAACTTGATCAGAAATGGAGGTGGGTTTAAAACTGTTTTACAGTTCAGATTTTGTGTTGTAACTGTCTGTGTGTACTTTTACATGGGCATGTACGTGTACATGTTGAACGAGTACACATTTGTTTTAAGTTTGTTTAATCATGTTGGTCTAGTCTGGAGGGATAATTTAATTTCACAGTATTTGATATCATTTATCAGGGATTGGTGATTATCTAATTACTCAAATCACTTGTGGTGCAATGAATTTACTTTTATTTCCTTCACCTGTAGGTCTTGACCAGAAGTTAAAAAGAATACAGATGGTGGACCTTCTTTTGTGCTTACTGTATAGACCTTAATGGAAAATTGGTGGCTTGTGTCATTTATACCTGCACCAATACTTTAATCTGTGAAAAATATATTGATACAAAAATTCAAAAAATAGATTTAAAATATATGTAGATACATGTATTATGTGCCATGAATAGTAGGTGCTCAATATTGCAATATAAGAATGTTCTAGCAGAGCTGCAAAGTTTACATGATTCTGCAAAAGGCTAACTGATCCGTATCCTGACATAAAGCACTAAATTTCTCTCAGATTAATGAAAGATGTTTACTGATTGTAATCCTTAATTTGTAAATATTTCCCTGGGTGTTGTTTCAATTCTACTTAAAGACTCTATATTAGCCTATATAACACTGTGGAAGACCTGTTTAAAAAATTGTCAAACTTTGCTATCTGACATTCTGACAGTGTTTGAATGGACTATAAACACCATACAACACAAAGGATTGGACAGTTATGCTGTCACTAGTAAAATATGTGCAGATACAAATTGGCACATTAATTATTCTCAGCTGATAGGAAATTCTGCACCACAGCAGTCTATGGGGGAAGACTGGAATGGTCTCTCAATGATTTTCACTTTTCAAAGCACTTAATGATCATTTTGAGCTGCAATTTTTTCAGGGCTTCATTTCTAGACCGTATCAAAGGCACTGGTAGCATGGGGAATCTTGTAGCTCAGATTTTTTAAACTCAAAACATTGTTATACAATGCCTTTAATTCAAATATAAATATTAACAGATCTCTACATGGAAACTGCAAATTCAATTTATTTTCAGACTTACTAGAAAAAGATTTCAATAGAACTACATGTATATACCTTGTATTAAACAGTTTGATTAATGGTCCTTGATTTACCCAAACCACGTGCAGGGAGGAATGTGAAGAGTTGCGCGCCACACTCACGAGACGACACATGGATGAAGTCTGCATGGAGCGCAGCGACCAGCTACGCATCAAGGCCTTGCAGGAGGAGGAGGACCGTGCGATGGAACGCATGTACGCTGATCTCTGGGAGAAGGACCGTCTGGCTAAAGAGGCCAAGGAGGAGAAGACTGCCAGGGAGCAGCATCTGAGGAACAAGGACATGTTAGACACCTTACAGAAACAGATGGCTGCCATCGAGGCCAAACGACAAGAGGAGAAACAGTTGAAGATCGATGGAGGAAGACTACGGGTAAAATTCTCTTTACATTTCACAATATATTTATATACTTTCAAAGGAAAATAACATGATCGCTTAGCTTAATATGATCAAATATTTCTCAAATTTGGGGGGGGGGATGGAAATAATATTATGTTTGTTTGTTTCTGAAGTAATGACTAAAGATGAGTTATGTCGGGTTGTTCTCAAACCGTGAACCTCAAGGTCGTGAACCGGTTCAAACCCTTGCACTGATACGAATTCAGACAGACCATCATTAGTCACTACTAACACTAAGTGTGGTGTTTTGTAGTGCTAACAATACCCAACTGTGGGTATCAATTTTGCTATAAGGCTGGGGAGAAAATAGTGCTTAATAGGTTGATTTACTGCCTTGCACTAATGCCCCAGGTGCAAGGTCGTAACAGTGGTTGACAGCTCACAACAGGTGGTAATCATCAATTTAGAGTCATGGAATGTCCAGTAGGTCCATAATCATATCACGCTGCACAAGTAGTGGTAGTGTTTGAAGCTCCTTGATAATATTCCCCTGTTTTAGGCCAGAAAGGCACTCAGCCAATTTCTAATATACTTCTTTGTTCAAATCGGTTGAACCGGATCATAAGCTTTCAAACCATGAGTCCTATGTCTCTGTCGGCTCACAGATAACCAAACGAGATGACTTGAGTAATGACTTTCAATTTGATTATACATGTAATAATATGTTTCACAATGAACCTTACACAACGAAAAAAATTACTGCTCTTTGGTGATTTTCAGGGCTTCTATAATTGTTAGGACTAAATAGCCCAGAGCCCCCATGTATTTCTTACACTGTGTCTGGTTTGATTTAATATGACATACTCAAGTATGTTATTTAGTCAATGTAGGTCAGGCTATACTATTTCCAAATAAGGTACTGCCCATATAATATGTGATTCCTTCTTGAAACAAGATTGTCTCTGCATTAACCCTACAGGAACTTGATTATTTAAAAGAAGAAATTGTAAGATAGTTTTATGTAGCATTAGTTTTATGGAGATTATTTCAATACATTAGAACTCTGCTTGTAAACTCAAGCTTTGCATTCTGTTCTTAATACCATGATACCACATTCTTTTTCTGAATTACAGAAAGAAGAGACCGCCCTCAGAAAGCTGGAAGAGCAGCGTGCCCTGGCTGAGAAGCGAGGCCGCCAGAAGGATATGCGTGATGGCCTTGACCTTAACGTCAAGCAAAAGGCCAAGATCAAGGCCAAGGAGGTCCAGGAGGAACTGGCCCTGGACATGAAGATCTTGGAGAAACTCTTGGAAGACTCTAGGAACGAGGCTATGGAAATTGCCCAGAGAAAGGTATGACATGTATATGGTAGTTAGCAATCAATGTCTTTATAGATCTTTGCTATTTCGCTGGGGTGATGTATCTCAAAGTGTTAGGTGTTCAAGAGGGCCAATAAACATGATTGGCTTGATAACAAATGGTGTTTGTTGTCTTCTTCTTGATCAGCAAAAGTGGCTTCATCTTTTGAAAATTTCATTTGAGATTTTAACAGAACTATATCTGACCTACTAGCTGAAAGATAACCTTAAAAAGCTGGTCCCGGGGACTTTGTTATAACGGGCGTCGTCTGTACTAGTAACTTTACATTAAAACAAAGTGAGATAATTTCATTTTTGTTTGTTTTTTAATTTAGATGACTTACTTTCATGTGTTAATTAAACCTAAACAGGGTTCCAAGCCAACCTGGTAATCAGGCATAACCTGGAATATGACTTCCCCCTTTTTCCAGTAATGGAATTACAGGGAATTTGAGAAAAGTCCCTCAAATCAGGGAAAAATCAGGCAATTTTTGTTAATTCAGTGGTCCAACTTTCTCGCTTCATCCACATCATGGACACAAGGCAAGAGAGAAAAAGTGAAGCAAGAAAAAGGACAAAATGATGATCCTGAAATTTTGAACCTCCATCAGGAAATTTTATTTTTATTTAATGCTGGGAAGCCTGTTAAATGTTAATAAAAATAAATACAGGAGTAACTCGCAAAGTGTTTCCCCCACTTTGAAACACCACAAATTTGTCTCCCGCAGAGAGAACTTCGCGAGGAGGACCAGCGCTACCGCCAGTACCTCCGGGACCAGATGCGGCTGGAGCAGGAGCGGGAGGCGGAGATCGACCGCATGATCTCGGCCGAGGTGGAGCGGCAGTGGCAGAAGCGCCTGGACCAGTGGGCCAAGGAGCGGGAGGCCCGCAAGAGACTGATGAACGAAGTGCTGGCCATCAGGAGGCAGCAGGTGCAGGACAGATGTAAGTGGGAAAACCTAATTGGGAAACAATTTCATAAATAATGAACGTAGCAAAAAAAAAATGTGCAAGTGAAAGCATCCTCTTTTACAATTAGAAAATATTGTTGTGGAGATGATACTATTACATTAATGTCAAGGGCACAGTCTTAGCTTTCAAATGCCATTTGTTCTGTTCAATTTGCTTGTTTTAATCTTGAGATATATTTAGTTTACAATGAAAGGGTAAAATCACAATTGTGCCACTTTTACTACAGTAAATGATGGCATCGGGCCCTCATCCCCAGTAAAAGTGGCACAATTGTGATTCCACCCTTTTGCTGTTAACAACATATCTCGAGATTAAAACAAGCACATTGAACAGAACAAATGGCATTTTAAAGTTAAGACTACACCCTGAACGTTGATGTAGGCACCATGTCACAAAAATGTTTATAATTGCTAAAAGGGCTCTTTTTACTTGCACAATATTTTTTTCTTTCTTTCTTTTTTTTGAGACCCGCTGTAAATAATGTACTGAAAATAGCAAAGAAATTTGGCTGAAACAGGATATGAACCAGCGATGAAATATGGTTGCAATGAGCAGTTTATTTACAAAAATATGCGTACAATTTTAACCTGTTACCAAGCCAATTTACAACTTACATGTAGGATGTATCCGGAATATGATGCTTTGTAAAACAAAGCTTCTAATATGTATAAAATGTGTGTTATTTTAGTTATTTCCAAAACCAGTTAACCTTGCATTAATACTGGGTAGTTTTCGATTACCTTGAAAACAGTATTTAAAGCTCTTTTCTGAAAGAAAAAAAAAAAGTTGTAATGCCGTGAAATAACACTGACAACATGCTAGTGTTCATGGCCAAATAATATATTTGCTGCACAACCAATGCTTATTGGTCAAATACATGTATATGAATAACAATGAAATTACTTAATATACTCTATCATCATAAAACAACTCTTTGCATCTACTTAGAATAAAGTGACAGTGTTTCTGTTGGATCAAACCTACATATTCAAAACGGTTTTGGATCTTTACGGTCAATTAGCGGTCGATTAACCTTTTCAATACAGTACTTGACCTGTTGCAGACTAAGAATGAGATATCTTGGGCTAGGGTCTGTGGAGAATGTGTGTTATACAAAAATCAAATCGTCCCCAACAGGTTAAATTTGTAGTCTCCAGTGAATGTTAAAAACTTCTTATACAGTTAACATAAGTATCTCCAATGATTTCTCTCTCTGCAGTGGCTGCAAATGCAGAAGCCCAAGCCGTATTGCAGAAGGAACGAGAAGAGATGCAGGCCGCGATGGAGGAACACAAACGACTGGAGGAGGAGAAGCAGGCGCGGGTGATGCGGGACAACAAGAACTTCGAACAGGATCTTCTGCTACAGATGGATTACACGCACCGCATGAAGGAGCACGAGAAAGATGAGGAGTATCGCGAGTACATCAAAGGGCTCGAGACGGAGGCCGAGTACCAAGCCAAGTTGAAGGAGGCCCTCGCAAGGCCTATCATAGACAAGGCCCATCCAGTACGAAGAGCCCACATGTCAAGAAAGGCCAATCAAATTGCATGAACCAATATGTAAAGTACTGTACAGCATCAGTATTTATTGCATTGTTGATATTTTTTTGAAACTCAAAATAAGGGATCAGGGCATTGTGATAAATAATAAGATCATAGTTTATGCAAAGTGAAAAAGAACATTATTTTTACTTCAGTTGACTTAGTTATGAAAGTTATGGTGATTAGGTTCTTGTATAGTGATCACAATAGTTCCTCTCACAAGTGCTAGAGAAATTTATAATACTTTAAATTCAGCAACTATTATATATTTCTCATTAATATCATTTGTCTTTACATCCAGTAGACGGATTGCCATTTGCAAACAAAGGATATGATTACTTTAGTTTTGAGTTTGATATTACATGTCAACATTATTTTATTGGCTTGTTTATAGTTTTAATGTACATAAGATGACTTGTTTGTACCTTTGTGCATATAATTTTGCATTTCGTCCTGTATACATGAACTTATGAACTTGAGGTATCATTAATTAGAGGTAAAGACACAACATCTCTCAAGTTCATTTCCATTATTTAAACTTCATGACTTTTCCCAACATGTGTTGTATTTACTATTTATACTAGGTCAGGTTGTATGATCATCATTAACCCAACGTACTGGTTTGCAGAACTTGTTAGCAAATTACTGTGTAACATACCAATTACTACATACATGTAGAAATGTAACTAGAATTATGTGGTGGTGTGTGTACTTTTGAAGAATTTGGAAATTGCACAACTAGATACATTGCAAGTTAGCAGGTGTTCTCTTGAATCCAGTACTTTTATTTTCAGAAATTTTCATTATTTGTTAGATATACTTATATTAACTTATTAAAACATTCCTGGGAAAGTAAGGGGTGTTCTGAGTAATGGTGTTAAACATTAAAGGAACAATTTTGTCCAGCAGGGTGCCCTGATGCAAATGTTGTGCATATATCATGTAAACATGCTGTAAATAAAATAATATTGTACATTCATCTCAATCTTATATACTGTATAGCTGATATATACTTGTACATATTAATCATGTGTTTGCAGTACAAACCATCCAAAGTGTTTGGCAGTACACACAATTCCAATTATGCTACTAGCTATTTGAGAGATTGTGGAGGGTCATAAATCCAAAATGTCATTGGTCTGAAGGGTTGTTGATACCCATAGTCCGATTCTTCATTAGTCCACAGAGTTGATTGTCTGGAAAATCCTTTTTCTTTCAAAATGTTGACCCTTCTTTAATGAAATGTGTTTTTTTTTTGTTTTTTTTTCACCTGAAAATCAGCATGGGAAGGGGGAAGGGTGGGCATGAATATTTTCTACTTGTTACATTTCCAAGACACTGTCCGATATGATTTCAAGCTTTGTGTACAAAGTCAATGTTAGAGATTTATACTTCCCACCCAATGGACCACAAAATAGTAATATAAACCAATAAGTATGTCAATCTTGGAAGGGAGGGCGGCTCCTGTTATTCTAAATGAATGAAGGTCATCATGTATGACTATTTAACCATTGCACTAATAAATAGAACTGAGCCTTAGGGCAATTTTTTTTGCAATTATTGATTGAAAAAGTGTGAGTTTTATTACACTTTGACCCACTTTTGGGGGCATGTGGTCTATGCTTAGTGTCAGAAAATTATCAACAATTGCACTCCATTATTTATGTTTGTTATCTATGTTTGGTCTCATTTTGATTTAATTTCTCTGATATGCTTTATGTGGCATGTTTTGTTTACCTACGGTTCTCTTGTTTTCATCAAGGTGTGTAGTCTTGGTATTTATGTACCTAATATTACATTTTGTCAAATATATTTCAATTTTGAACATATCGTATAGGATGTGAACCATAAAGGCATACCTCAATACACATTGACAACCACAGAGGCGCTAACGTCATTGACTTTGTACAGTGATTGCGCCCTTCTGGTTCTCAACAGGTAATGTGTTCATGCCCTTCTGGCTGTCAGTAGACAAAATTTTGTTCACACACCATCTTGACCTGTCTTGTAGACAGATGTTTGTAGACATGTTTAGGATATATTCCGTCCATTATTGTGTGTCACAAATTATTATTTATGAGTAAAATATTCAATAATAGAATGCATTTGATAGTGTATAAAATACTACCTTCTGCCAGATTGTAAAAGACATGCTGTAAATATGTAACATCATACATGACTACATTTTGTCAGAAAAGAATATGACAATAAACTGGTTACTTATTGTTTAAAAGTGAGTGTTCAGGTTTTTATGTCATGTGTGATTGGTTTGATTGTTGGTTGCATGTGGGAGAATGTTGCGTGCATTATCTGTGATCCATATTAGATGATGAAATGTATTACAGTTTACACTTATACAGTTTGCACTACAACTGCCCCCATGTTAAGCACACCCACTAGTTTATGATTCCATTGTCATAATATATACCCCTGAAGTGAAAACTACTGAATAATGGTTATTACAGACTCGTCTAGTTGATTGTATAAAAGACAACACAACTTATCTCAACATGGTACTTATGTAAGTTTTAGGGGGGGGGGAGAGATGCCACGTTTTGGTACCTTAATCAG
>JZLH01S0146696.1:2842-20116 GCA_001188425.1 Eucidaris tribuloides | reverse complement strand
AATGAATTCCAGGCTAATGACAAGTTACTCTTAACAAAAACAGAAATATCTGGGAAACATAATCAGTGAAAGTTTAAGAAAAAATGCAAAAATGAATAAAATTATTAATTCCTGGAAATTGTTACAATCAAATGAATTGTTCAATACTGTATAATATGAGAGCAACAATACAATGTTCTGATTCGTAAAGTAACTAAAGTCAGAAATACAATGATTAGTGATTTTATGTGAACAATGGAAAGGGGGGGGGTGGATGCTCACGACAATGCAGTTTTTGTAACAGATCATAGAATTTTCAAAACTTCAAACATTCATTTTTACATAGTTTCTTCTATTTTTCTGAAGCTCTCACTGACTTTTCCCTCCGATTCCTCTGTTTTTATTCAAACTACCTTGTTATTACACCCTAAATCTCACCCCTTCTAACGAGCAACTTCTTTCTAATCTAACAAACGCTGATTCCCAGGCCTACCAGATATATACCCCAAGCCCAGAGACGTCAGAATTATGTCGCCTACCTCGTCCAAATTTGATTGGCCCTTGTCAGAAAAACCTTATATTATAACCTTGATTCTCCCCCAAGTCTAGAGTAGAGACAGGATGTAGATGTAGAAATCTAGGACATATATGCTAATTCCGGCCTATGTTATATAGCCCATCTCATCTATAAGCAATCATTGCAAATTCAGTTATGTAAATCGGAATGAAAAACATCTGCAGAGAAAACAGATTGCATCCCTGGTGTGAAATGACCAGGTACGGTACTCAAGGTTTTGGAAATGTAGGAGAAAGAATAGGAAGCAATTTACAACTCGATCTCGAATCAGAATTATGAATATATTATGATGACAGCAATTTGATAGCATTCATCGCAAACCTATGTCCATTATTAGTTAGTGATTGTGTACAATGAACCAAAAAGCAAATTTAATGATTGACCTATTTGAGAGTACAGTGGGGAATACAAGTCATCATTTAAGAAACAACTTTTAATTCAAATTACTTTTTGTCATATTCTACAAACAATTGCTTTTTCAATTTGGTTAAATCATAACAATGATCTCATTGGTATTTCACTGATTAATAATTCAATTGGTTTTGAATATTCATATTTTTCTTGGGAGTCTTGAAACAGATCCATTGTCTTTAACAATTTGACATTACTATTTATGCTACCTAGCATACTTTGTTTTCCCTTATTTCTTCCATTCTACATATATTTGTTTCATTTTTAATTTGAATTACCGATACGGCAACTTAAAATTTTGGCTGATAATGAAGCTCAAAATTATCAAAAATCCACTTTGCACTAATACCAACAATATAAATACAAAATTTATCATGTCTATCCTGAATAATGTGTAGTTCACTAGAACAACAAATGCAGAAAATACCTCCAACCACCCACCCTACCCCACCCCCAAATACAAAACGTGATGATACATTACAGCACAGAGTGCCCAAACCTAGTATAGAGTCGATACTCCCCTTTGCCCCACCACCAAAAATGAAGATACACAATTCATCATATCTATCCTGGCTATGTGCTAATCATAACAGCAATAAATATATAAAATGTCTCCTCCCACCTGCATACCCCACCCCCAAATACAAAATGTGATGATACATTACAGCATAGAGTGTCCACGCCTAGTCTAGAGTCGAGAACAATAATGCTTCACAGGATCCGTTGCACAAACAGGCAATTCCAAAATATATAATATATCCGTGCATAAAATCCATCCTCTGAAAACAAATTGCTACAAATAATGCATAACAACGAAGGAGGTATGTCCACTATAGTCCAACGTGGTGATAATGCACACCTAGGTGTGATATCGCACTCGAATGAATGAAACGGACACAGAAATGTACACACAGAGGATTGCACGGAATGGAACATCTATTGCTTGTGTACCCACCCGGCATCCAGCCATCCAATTATTGCTCCGATCATTTGATAGCCATGGGTCATTCAACACAGCGCATAGTGGAGTAAACCCCTTCTTATCTTTTATTTCCTTCGCCCACCCCACCCCCAACACAATCCCTACTTGTCTTCTATTTTTAAAACTTTCTGACCCCTAAGGTTCCCCTTCCAGGCATACCACTTACCTTTAATTAGTTAGGAGGGGTGGCCCGAATTGAAAGGAGAGGTGCCATACACAATGTCAGCTGAAATGAATAGACAACCCCCCATGGAACAATGGACTTGTCACAGAGTGGGCTGGTCTAATCCACAGCCTTAGGTGTTCTGACCCCAACTGTGGGTCAAATCAACCCAATTTATCACCAGAACTTCTGGGTAAATTTATCACTAATTTGGTGAAAATTTGTATCATATGTTTTCTGCATTTTTTGACAGCATGTCGTCTCATAATTCATTTCTTTGTGGCCAATATTTGTGTTTGAATTCCTAAAAATAAAGTCTGGTAAGCTGATTTATTTCGGTAATGCCTGGGGTAAATCAGGGCAAGTACTTGCTGAACTACTCAAGTGGGTTCAAACTAGGAACCACATTACCCAGATTTAAAGAGCTATCTGATATCAATGAGGTCATGTACATTCTTCCAGAAGGGGGGATGAGCATGGTGCAAACTTTACAACACAGGAGGGACTATACGTTCAATAATTATCTAGAGAATGAACTCATTACTGTTATAAATGTTTTCACTGAACTTTTCAGTTTACTTGTTTTCCTTGCAGATTGATGATTATTAAAGCATTTGTCTGAGTAAACAATTTTGTTATCATAGCTTCATCATTGATCACACCCCCATGATGTAAATGAATAATTCCCATTCATTGTTGAAAGCAAACTGTGCACACACATGCATAGTCTCTTTCCCAAACTCAAACATTTGTTCACTGAAGACAGCAATGGTTATCAACTGATTAACTGCTGGTTGGTTCAGATGGGGGTGACAAGTTCAAAGTGCAAATGTAGTTTAAATGGATAAAGCACATAGTCTACTCTCTAGACCCGATTGTTTCCATGGACAAACAAAATATTTTTCAGACTTAGTCTAATGTGTAGAGACAATAACTCCAATGGTCCAAAACAGACACTGTGGTTTTGGTTGTCTCCCCACCTCCCCCCCCCCCGCCCCTTTTTTTAATATCACACATGAGAAAAAACATCAAGAAAAGAGTCATTAGTTGGGAAAATTGGTTTTTGAACCAAAAACAATCAATGTTGCTTGAAGATTGTGTCATTGATTTGCACGTCAAAAAACATCTATATGAAGCAAATCAGCTGAAATCATATCCAATATGAAGATTAATATAAATAAACACCTCTCATAGAGACTTGGGGTAAAAAATTGAGTTTTGGTGAAAATCTGGACGGTTAAACTTCATCCTTTTTCAAATTACTCGCCAGCAATTTCAAAAAATCTGCGACGTCAAACGTGCACGTACCGTTTCAAAATGGTCCGATCAGCCGTTATCCAAAGGTCGTGCAGGGGATAGCCGTTAACCAATCAGAGGGCTGCGCTGGTCTTGCTACGGTGCACAGTAACCGCGATTCGCAGTTTGAGCAAAATTGAAACTCATGGAAAGAACAACATTCTGGTAACATGTCGTTATTAGTTTTTCTCATAAAACAACAAATTCATAACGTATGGATCTCAGACTTTCAACACACCATTTGTAAGTACTAAACTACCGTTTGGTATTGATAATGAAGGGAAGTAATGGACTTGCACATCCCTGACACAATCTTTAATTATTACAACAAAATCTGTAAATAGAGAAATTAAAATGATAAATCAAGGTGTGGGATTTGTGGTTCTAAGGGTGACTGTGTATAAGGGCAGAGTAGGGCAGTTTGGTTAGCTTATCAGGCTCAGATTGCACAATTTTGCTTCGTTATCGTGATTTACGACTTTATCAAATCTCCTCAAATAATTGATCACCTGTGAACAATAACCGATCACCTGAGAATGATAATAAAACCAAATAAGAACCAGTTAGCTCAGAGATGAATAAAGTTACGCAGATCTGTGTGGATTTCTTTATTGTTTTAGAGGGGTGGGGTGGGTAGGGCAGCAGTTAACCTTGGAAGGACAACAATGTTTTTTTTTGGGGGGGGGAGGCATTTGAATCATAAACTCTCATCTCTTCCATTGAAATCTAATTCAATAATTCTTTTAATTGTAAATTTTCATTTCTCAAGATTGACATTTTAATCAAATTTATCATATCATTAATTACATTATTCACATCAGTCCAGTATTATTCATTTTCAAAGACAAGGAAATGTATGCATACCTGCCAAGTAAATGTACCAGAGTCTTAAAGTTATCTATAAAATGTCAGTATTTTGCTTGTAAAATAGAAAATAAATGTTCCCTGGTCTGGTCAGGAAGCATATTGGTAATTATTATCTAAATGGGGGGATTCAAGCGCCTTGATATTAACGCGTATCCTGCGTGCAAAGGAATGCGTGTATACGCGCTGCCGTGAGAAGCATGTGATATCGAAAATATCATACGCTGAGGATAAATATCACATACATCCGGGTACTTTTGTCTTTGTTTACGAGTTTCTTGATCCCATTTTCGCATTACATATTATGAAATTAATCATTTTTTTCACAAGAATCACACTATATCGTTACTTCTGTATAATATGCTGACTTCCACAATTTACTAAAGTAAGAGGAAGATATGATTTCTGTTGGATAAGAATAACACGTTGTCACACATATAGTGGGCAGTTGTCGCCATAGACAGACTCGATGATTTGTAGAGGATTTTATCAAATTTCATTTTTTTTTTACAATTAACTAAACTATTTAGATAATAATGATAATACTGGATGGCTTAATTTCGGTGGACACAGAAAATATTGTACTCCTTATGAAAATATCGGACTAGTCTGCGACTTGTCCGATATTTGTCACAAGTCGTACAATATCTTCTTGTGTCCACCTCAAAGCCATCCAATATTATATAAATGTCATTTGGCCAGGTTCTACAATATAATGTCTTTGACTGGTTGCCTGATTAGGTTAGCAAACTCTTTGTTTTCATTCATGTAGTTGCCTGAACAAATATTTTACTTGCCCAAGTCAATGAAATGGTTGTTAATTGTGTAGCTTCTGAGGCAGTACCTTGTTGAAAGTCTATTCACAGATTATACTTCATTGGAATATACATAAAAATTGAAACTGAATTGGAAAACAAGAAGTCTGTAACTCATTTGATTTTAAAGTTAAGCATCTTTACTTGGCCATGGGCAAGTAAAAACCCCAGGCAAGCAAGCAAATGCTAGTGCCGAGCCCTGCATACGGTGAAGTCATTGTTTCACAAATTTGCTGGCATCTTTCTTTTATCCCCCCCTTCCGTAAAAGAAAAAGATTGTTGTACTCTAGCACACATGAAATATGCTTATTTACCCCCCCCCCCCCGCCTCCTAGTGCCAAAGTCACCCCTTCCCTAAGTGGTGGATTGGTGGATGTCCCATTTGAGTGATTCACTGATAATGCTAGGACATTATTTGCTCTGCAAATATAATGTTGTATGGCAAGTGCATCAATTTGTTGACTTTTGTTCTGTAAACATGTCTTGTATTCCTACTACTAGGGTAATATATATCTACTACCTGATTAAAAACAAACAATGAATGTGATAACTGACATGGACAAAAACTGGGGATGTGCCACAATGCTGGATTAAAGCTTAATCAATTTGATTCTGTTACAGCTGACTCTGAAATGAAATTACCATCCAGACAAATAAGATGTAATTTGATGTAAAAAAAATTATAAGATATCCACTTAAAATAATGAAGAATGGCATAAATTGCATTGCATGTAATATGACCGTAAGTGCTAGTCTGGACTCCAGACTCTGACATACTCTTGCTCCTGGGATACATCGGCCTCAGCATTTCTGCTAGCAGTAACAATAGACGACCTTCTCCTGCACACATTCACAAACTACTTTAATGTTTTTGAAGCTTTTGATTTAAAAGACATCAAACAACTCCAAGGCTGATGAAATCAAATGTAAAATGCTAAAAAGAATTTGTTATACATTATCTAGAAAATATTAACTTAAAAACACAATAAAAGTGATCCTAATCATAACTAGCCAACAGCTGACACCATTTTTTTTATAAGGTTCAAGTCTGCATGGACATTACTTTACAAAAGGTCAGATATCCTTCACTATTTTTATAATACATTTATCACACAAGTAGGGCTGAATCTGATGGTGTTTCTATATTCTATTTAAGATTTGCTGCTTTTCCTATTCATTTCTTTTCTTTCTCTTTTGTCTTTATTATTTTTTTTCAGAGAAATGTATTACTGTTGTTATGCAAATATACAGATAGGGTTTTTTTTTTATTGATTGTCTATTTTCTTTATTTCTTTTTTTTTCCTTCTAAGTTTGCGAACCAGAATTTCACGTTGAAGCTATTGAGGGACATTAAATCCATGAATAGATGCTATTAAACCAAAATACACACTAATTTATCAGTCATCACAGTGTCATAATTCAACACCTGCAAATTCCTGAGCTACAATGCAAATTAGATTCTGAAACATTCTAGTTGTAGTGAAGGTTAAAGACCAACTTGATGACTTTATTACTGCACCTTGAAATATTAGAACATCAAATTGTTGACAGAAATGCCTGATCCACATTTCAACAAAGACTTTAGTGTTGTTAATTCTCTTTACTGTACCAAAGGTCAAAGGAAAATGTTAGGTTAACGATGCTTTACAAATCATTATGAAATAAAATTAGAAACTTACAAAAACAAACTTTATTAAATTCCCCTCATGACAAGTCAGACTACACCATAAATTCAAGGTAATGTCCTCACATTCTTCCAAATAACTTTGTCTTGGAATTTTAATGGTTACATCTGTCAAATCTTGATAGAATTATTATTTATTTTCAACATTTGAATTTGTAACATGTGAAAAACACATATCCATTAGGACCTTTGGAGGTAAAATTACAAAATATGAGGTAAGAGCTTTTCCGGTATGAAATAAATCCACGAGAGTCAACAGTGATTTCAGCTGGATATCTCAGAACTGCTGCTATACTGTAAGGATTCTAACAAGAGAGGGCGACAAACAAGTACCACACACGACACATATTGAATACACTCAGTTGATCCTTCATGTCAAGTCTGGTAGCTACGTAGTTATATGCCATATAGCTGGTAGTCGATATAAATCCACTTTTCTGTATGGAATTGCGGGTAATGGACATACACAGCACGTCAAGCTCCCAACAAATATATCACATCCAATTTCGTATCCAGTATTCTCAATACATAATCAAACACACTCAACACATCACATATAACATTTCTGACACACATCACAGAAATTTGAAACTTGTTGCCACAAACTGTACAATACATGTTGGTCTTGACCATACTTTTCACAAATACATGAAAGAGGAAAGCTGAACTCCAAAAAATGATATTATGATTTTTTTTTTAAACTGATTTCTGAAATATTAAATATTCATCTACCATCAGTCCAAATTTGAGGCTAAAAAATAATTAAGAAATATTTTATTTCTTGGAAAAACTTTTTTCGGTACCATTGAAAATTCTTCATAATTTTGCCAAGATCAATATTCATATAGCATTTTAAACTGAGCGTAACTTTCACAAAACTATTGTGAATTCATAATTGGTAGCCAATATGTAATACATTGTGTTATGCTGGGGATTTTATTTTCTCTTTTTATGCCCAAAAATATGAGCTCAGATTAGCTTTTTGTTTGTCCACATTTTTGGACAGTTTGCTTTACTGGTTGCCATCTTTTGAAAAAAAAAATCTTACTTCATATTCTTATAACTTTCAAAAACAGTCTACATGAGTTTCCTTTCTTTGTTGAGATTAATAATATGTTATTTTTCACCTTATGAGATCCTATGACAGGGTATTTTGCTTACATTGTACGGCAACAAGTAACATAAAGATGTACAAGTTACGCAATTTCAAAAAGCACCACATAATAAGGAATAAAACTTGACTTACATTATTGCTGAGCTGGCAAGATAAGTTTCCGACTCGTCCCTGTTCCCTTTCCAGCTCACGTCGGAGTCGTCTGATTTCAGAAGCGGCTTTTTCTTCTGCCTTCAAGAAATGATTTAAATGGTGGAGCAGATAGAAAACAATTAAGGCATAGGGATAAGATGAACTAATCAAATATTGTTGAAATAATAAAATCAAATCAACTCTCCAGATATACAGTGTGTCTCAAATAAATTGTGCAAGTGAAACCCGCCCTCTTTGAAAATTAGAAAATACTCTTGTGAAATGATGCTTACACCACGTCAAGAGCATAGTCTTAGCTTTCAAATAACCTTAATTTTGTTCAATTTGCTTGTCTTAATCTTGAGATATGTTTATTTAAATAGGAAAGGGTGAAATCACAATTGTGCCACTTTTACTACAATCCTTGTTAAAGTGACACAATTGTGATTCCACCCTTTTGTTATGTACAAGATATCTCCAGATTAAAACAAGTAAATTAAACAGAACAAATGGCAATTGGAAGCTAACACTTTGCCCTTGACGTTGATGTAAGCATCATGTCACAAGAGTATTTTGTAATTGCCAAAGAGGGTGCTTTTTACTTGCACAATTTTTAAGACATGCTGCAGTACGTCTCAAAAAATGTAATCAAGAGAAAAGCGCCCGATCCTGCTTACAGTTAAAGACACTATATAACAGTGTGGTGATAGCCTTATTATAAAAAAATTGTCAAACCTTGCTCGACCAATCTGGTAGTGTTTGGATGACAAATAAACACCTTAGAACACAAAAGTTTGGACAGTTATGACTGTCACTAGACAATATGTGTCAGATTCCCACCTTGCACATTAATTTCCTATCTGGGCGATAGGAATCTGCAACACAGCACGGTCCTATGGGGGAAAGCTTGAATTCTCTCAATGATTTTCTTTTTAAAGCACTTACTTGATCGTTTTAAATTGACAATTTTTCAGGGGCTTCATTTGTTAGAACCATGTCAGAGAACCACTGTAGCATGGGGATATCATGCACACTCAGATATTTATAAACTGGAAACACTGTTATACGTGCTTTAAAAAACCTTTGACTAATGTTTGCATCAACATCTAGGACAAAGTTTTCTATTTCAAATGCTGTTTAATTCATTCAAATTGCTTGTTTTGATCTCGAGATATCTTGTAAACAACAAGAGGGTGAAATCACAATTGTGTCACTTTTACAGGACGAAGGCCTGATGCTATAATTGACTGTAGTAAAAGTGGCACAATTGCGATTTTACCTTTTCATTGTTAACTGAACATATCTCAGGATAAAAACAAGCAAACTGAACAGAATAAACAACATTTGAAAGCTAAGACTATGTCCTTGATGGTAATGTAAGCATCATGTCACAAAAATGTTGTTCTTATTACCAAAGAGGGCACTTTCAACTTGCACAATTATTTTTGAGACACACTGTAGGCATGCTTTAGCCTCCAAATTCAGAAAGAGCCCACCCCCACATCAAAAACAGTTCTCAATTAATATACCTCATTCCATGTATTACACACTAATATTAGTAAATCAAAACTTATGTTGCATCAAATAAAAATTTAATTTTTAATCCGTTATCTATATGTAAATATAAAATACAAACAAGTATGATGAAGAAATTATATTCCGCACATTGCATGAAATGTGAAAAAACTTTCATCACTAGTACATGTACATAATGACCAAGGATGGAGTCAAGGCCACTGGAAAAATACTTTTTACATAGCCTTTGTACACATGACTCGGTCCGAGGCCAAGGTCAGCAAAATCTGGCCTTGAGGCCGGCTTTGACTCCATCCCTAATATTGACATCTACAAATCATAGTGACATACAACAACCTTATATACCCTTTTTGTGGATTAAAAAATGTATCTTCACAAATATCAGACTTACTGTTGAGTATAATGATGATGACGTTGAGACCAGTGAGAGAGAAGACCCTGTCAGCTCTTCTGCACCTTCATTAGCTAGCACGCCCAGGCTGAGAGCGGCACGTTGCCGTTCGTCTAACGATACGGAACCGTTGCGCCCTCGTGCGGCGAAGGGCTGCGTGAAGGCGTTGGCCGACATACTGTTGGATCGGACCATTGAGGTAGAACTGTGATGTGTACAAACAAAAAGGAGGAGAACAAGAAGAGGAAGAAAAAGAAGAAGAAAAAGAAGAGGTAGAAGACGAGGAAGAGGAAGAAAGAAGAAGAGAAAAAAGAAGAAGGAGGA
Organism: Eucidaris tribuloides; assembly: GCA_001188425.1. Lineage (NCBI taxonomy): Eukaryota > Metazoa > Echinodermata > Echinoidea > Cidaroida > Cidaridae > Eucidaris > Eucidaris tribuloides. The sequence continues at coordinate 9,848 of JZLH01S0146696.1, read as the reverse complement.
GGAGGAGGAGAAGAAGATGATGAAAAAGAAGAAGTAGATAAAGAGGACAAGGAATATGAAATAAGACAAAGAAGAATTGAATTGAAAATGTTGAATTAAGAATAAGATGAAGACGAAGAAGGGGGGAGGAGAAGGAGAAGAATGGAATTAGCATTTCAAGAGTATACATATCATTGTCTTCTAGTACAGTGCACACAAACTATCTCTCACACTTGGTGTGATACAGAATGCTACATGTATCTTGCTGACTCCACATTTTTGCACACTGCCCTCTATCAGCAATAGAGTGAAAGTTTATATTTTTCCCTTCATACTGATGCATAACCTCACAGTGAATTTAGCACTTCAATTGTGTATACTTCTAAATTACTTCTACATCTGCACTGTTGAAATGACAAGCAATATTTATATATAAAATCAAAAAGCATCATACATGTACATTCCTATGAGAGGAGACAGGACAGAAATGGGTAATGTTTGTTTTGTGATTTTTGCAAGATAAAACACACTTGTATTAAAAAGAATTTACCATTAAATATTTGTTATGATTCAAAATGAATAAATAATCAAATAAATAAGAAAAGAAATCAATCACATATATGACTATAGTATTATATGAAGAGATTGAATGCAAAAGCTGATTTACAATTGAAGTGGGAATGGATGATAATGGGTGTGTACAGTTTTTGATGTCGTAACAAAGCAGTAGGATGTTGGTAATTATGTTATTGAACAATTCATAATCAATTCAGTAATCAATGAATAGTCAATTAGTAATCATTATTGTGGTGTAGTGTTTCGCTATTGGATATATCTGCCTTTGCACCAAAATTGATAGTGGATACATCTGCTTTTTCAAACATTAATTTTATTACTTTTCTTTCTAGGTACATGTAGACTTCTCAAATTGGACCTATTTGTTTCTTACCCTATACTTTTTTAAAAACCATCTATTACAGAAAAGATAACTTTTTACAGAATTTTACTAAAATGGATATACCTCGTTTGCATTGAAATTTTTCCTTTATTAACTCTTAACGTGCCGAAGTCGCAAATATGCAGCACGCAATACACACAATGTCCATAGACCCATAATTTCTCTGGCACGTTAAGAGTTAATCTATGTATATTTCTCAACTTACCCTGCATTTGAAGTTGCCACTGGAAAGAAACCCATGGGAGGTTGGGAGATGGTAGACCCTGTAGGAGACAAGGACCCTCCCTTGTCCGCCATCGTTCCAAAGTTCCCCGCCCTCAACCACGCCATGTCCTCTAGGTCCTTCTCCGTCAATCCCTGGTGAGATCGTAGGGGCTTCTCCGAAAATGTCGACCGCACACTATTGCTACGCATGACGGGTGCCATAGAGTGCGAGTAGGAGGAGGAGGTGAAATTCTCACTGGCGGCATGACTTGAAACACTCATGGCACTGGAGGAGTTATTGGATTCTAACGATTCCATACTTTCTGATTGTTTCATCCCTGAGAGGTTGGATCGGTTGTTACTTCGCAAATACGGCGAGTTCATACCGACCGTGTGTAACGACGACAGACCACCGATTTGAATGGATGCGTAACTATCGCTAACGTAACCGCTATATCGTGGTGCGGTGTCTGCGAATGGGGACGTCTTTATAAGTCCATCGGGAAGGGCCGACGTTTGCGATCGTCTCCGCAAGCTTTGAGGGCTTGTGATATGTGCTGATCCGTGTTCGACATCGCTTGACACACCTTGTCGATGGTGGCTCATGTTTATCACTGTGTTCTCTTTACAAAGAGTGGCATGGGGGTTCGAGATGATGGTGTCACCATGTGCGTTTGTCCCCCTCCCTGAGGAATCACGTGTACCCCGCCCAAACAGGCTTTTCAGCGTCTGTGCCTTGCTTTTCCCATCATGCCCATTGTCACCAGCAGTATCGCCCCGATGCATGCCTGCCAGTTTGGCTTCCTGCATGATGTGCCTGGCGATTTGACCATGACCTTTCAACTGGCTGCGTTTGAGGGAGCCATACCTCAGCCCCTCCCCAGGGGATTGCACCATCCCGTCAGTCCTCCCAGGGCTAGTAACCCTACTCGCCCCACTCCTTGCCCCATCACCATCTCGTGGTGATTTATCATGAGTTCTTGAGGAGTGCCCTTCGGCGCCTCTTGGAGGTAGTCGGTCTGCACTTGAACTTTCCGGTCCACTCAGTGCACCATCTACACTGACCTTCCCTGACCGACCTAAGCTACCAGTCCTGCTAGCAATATTCGTAGGCCTTGGATGTCCATTCCCACCCTGCTTCCCTCCATTGGGAACCGGCACTCGCTGACCCGGAGCTTGTGCGCCGGGCTGCCGTCTAAACCCGAACCCAAACTGAGCAGTAGCAGAAGCAGCACCTTTCTGCATCTCCCCCTGTCCATTCCCAGCTTGCCGCCCCTGCCCTGCTGCTGCCTGACCATTCCGCACCATGGGCTTCCGCTCGAGGCTTCCGTTCCCTGATATCAACCCAATGCGCGACCCTGGTGGCGTCCTCACCAGGAAGGTCGGGTCTCTTCCAAACTGCTGCCGATGCCTCACCTGAAGGCGATCCAAACTCCTCTGCCAGCTAGGTGGGGCTCCTGCACCTCCATGAGCCCCTCCATGACCTGACGATGGCATCTGTCTACTCATAGGGGACTGTTCTGATGGTCTTCCATTACCCTTCCCATTCCCATTTTTGTCCCCACCTCCAGCAGTCCGGACTTTCCCCTGCTTCCCCTTCCCACCACCGCCTTCATCCATCTTTGAGTCCTTACTCGGATGCTTCAGCCGGCTCAGCTTGCTCGACTGGCCACCATTCCCGGACGAACTCTTACTTTGTCCTTTTTCGCGACGCGGAGACGACGACTGGCGATGGGCATTTCCCTTGTCGCCCTTCTTCACCAGTGAGAGACTGTCCAAGGAGATGGGTTCGCCACAGAGTTCAAGGTTCTTTGACGAGTCGCAGGAGTTTCGCGACGAGCCGGTCACGTTGTCGTCGGTACTGATCTCTGCGATTGTGTCACTGATCCCACTTGAAATGGAGCTACTATCATCAAGACTGCAGGGAAGATACAGAAACAGAGAAAAAAGAATGTCTTATTATCTCCCTGAAATTGGTTTGAAAAAGTTTTCAACAAATCATTTTTAAAAATTACATTACATGGACATGGACACTTACACAACTGTGTGACAAATAAATATATCAAGACAGGATGAGTTCCCTTGTACATGTATTTAGAACTGGAAAACAATCCCCCTGTTGAAATGTTTTAGTGTGTCAGTTTCTGTATTCTATCATTTGGTTAATATATTTCATACAACTTAATTGAGCATATGAACGATGTGCTTTCATTAGGCATAAGATTTCAATTTTTGTAGGACGGGTGAAGATATGAGAAGGTGCACATCATGCACATGAATATTGGTATGTTGGTAGCCATAGAGAACAGCGTAGATATTAAATATGATACCTGTTTTAATGGTAAATATGTTTGTATGGCATGAGTACATACATGTAAGTGCATGTACATGTAAGTGTAAATTCCTTGCATTTAACTTGACTATTTTCTCACCCATTTTATTGAATTTTGAGATTATTATAATATTGTTTGGTATGATGCTCAGATATTGCCTGTTTAAAGAAGAAGAAGAAGAGAAGAAGAAGAAGAAGAAGCAAAGAAGAAGAAGAAGAAGAAGAAGAAGAAAAGAAGAAGAAGAGAAGGGAAAGAAGAAGAAGATGATAATGATGATGATGATGATGATGATGGTGATGATGATAAGAGAAAAGAGGATGAAAAATGTGATAAAGATGATGAACAAGAAGATATTGAAGGAGAAGGTACAAGAAATGGAAGACAAAGAACAAGAAAAAGAAAAGGAATAAGAAGATAAAGAATAAGAAAAGGGAGAAAAGGAAAAAGGAGGAGGGGGAGAAGCAGGGGGAAAAGGAGCAGCAGTTGCATGACAAAAAAAGAATCAGGAGGAAGAAATAGGAGGAAGGAAGAATGATAAAAGAAAAGAAGATTCTGATAACAATCATGATGAAGAAGAAGAAGAGGAAGATCAAGATAACCTTTAATCTATTAACTATCAGCCAACAAAATATCAAACTGTACCAACACAGGTCAGGAAGAGCTCACAGCCTATTTCTATCGATCTCATAAAACATTTGATCTTCATTCATTGCAGATGAAGTAACACCATGACTGAGCAAATTAGGGTTCCAGATTTTAAGGAGGCGCAGGCTGGAAGATTTTAAGGAGAAGTGACGAGCAATTTCCGTTGCCAGTCGAGTGGCAAAACTAACACAGTACCGCCGGGAAATCATCAAAGTCCCCGTGCCCGATGGCTATGCCCCAGCTTGTCGGACATGGTTAGACTGTTACAAAATGCAGTCGAGTCTTACACCAATATTTTCTCTTTATTTAATGTGCAACCTGGGAGAAATTGGTGAAAATTATTTACAGCTTGCAGGCAATATAAAAATCTATATATTTGCTTAGTAGTTTATTTCTTGCTTGTGACCCCTCTTGCAGTTCTAACAGCTTCCCACTGAAAAGGGCATTTGACCCTGAAGTGGGGAATGGGTGGATAAATATATGAATAAATAAATATAAATCAATAAATCAATAAATAAATAGATAAATAAATAAATCAATCAATCAATAAATCAATCAATCAATAAATACATAAATACATAAATAAATAAATAAATACAAATAAATAAATATAAATAAATAAATAAATAATAAATAATAAATAATAGATAAAAAATATAAATAAATAAATAAATAAATAAGAAAGAAATAAGAAATAAAAATAAATAAATTAATTATAAATTATAAATATTTTGAAATGTTTTGTGTGTCAGGAACAGGATAGAGTTATTTTTTCATTCTTTATTCATTTTTTTTTACGATATGAACTACTTTTCTCTGGAAAGTTCATATTTGCAACTGTAAAACTCATCATTTCATTATGTACACTGGACTCACACATGCAAAAATAAATGTTTATTTCTTCTTGGAGACTGTCTAAGTTGTAAGCTCTCACTTCAAACATGACATAGGCCTGCTCAATGACTGAATTTAATACCATGATCCCTTCCAACATCATATTCAGATTTTAATCAATTCAGTTTTACTTTTTAGCAAAATATTCAGAAGAGCATATCAAGTCTTCTCTATTAATTTCACTATTCTCTTCTTTCAGAGACTATAATCTAATATTTTATCATGACCTAAACCTTACGTATCTTATTCAAATCTCTGAAATGGTGTACATCTTTCATCTATAGGCCTGCTAATCTGTTAAATAACGGCACATTGGTTTCCAGCAAAGTAAAACTGCCCTTCATACTGCAAAATTTGGATAAGTAACAGCACTGCAGTTCCAAAACTGAATAAGTTTAGATATTAAAGTACATATACTTGAAGATTTTCTTCCTACTATATTGTAAATCACCAGTTTTTGGACGCCACTGTATGCAACAAGGCTCCTCAAGGGGCATTCTGCAGTATATCATCATTGACCAATCACCTGTCTTCGTTTATTACCTATCACCTGGGGGACAAACTTGACGTGATCAGCTGTTAGAATTCCTCAGAGGAGGCATAGATCATTTAAAATCACCTTAAATACATTGCAGGCATTCATACCGAAATAAAGTAGGCCATACACTTACTTGTGTGGAATTCTTGAAAGTGCTGCATGTGACACTGGCATAGCCTTTTGGTTGATGACAGAAATTATTGTTTTTATCCTTTTTTAAAATAAGATATCTTGACTAGCACTTACATGTAATACCTTTACAGCTCAGCTCAATTGGTTACTGATTTGAAATAGAATGTGGCCTACACACATGTATCAACTATTTCAGACCCATTCACAGATTTCTCCATGAATGCAATCAAAATTGGTATTTGATTTTTAAAAATCAGTTTCATGCTATTTTTATAGAAATTCTCCATTAATGCGATTAAAATTTGCAATTGTGTTTGACAGGAAAAATAAAACCAATGTGATTCCCCTTCTCATCAAAGCAATTCTGTTTCTTGTTTTATCTTGTGAGCTATAGGCCTATTTGGAATGATAACCTCCAAAACAGGTTTAATTTCTGTGTATGTTTTTTATGTTTTCTGACTGCATTAGGCCCCCTATACGAAAGTCCCCCTACACCCCAATAACAAACTAACTGTAGTTATTAGCCTGATATCATTTCCAGCAGCATCTCTGCTGAATGTAAGGAACAACTTCAATATCAGTAATATCACACTTTTGGTGGACAACATACAGGCCTACAGTGCACATTCTCCTACCAATTTACCATCAGTAAAAAGTATAAATTCAATCTTATCTAATGAATACATTGCAAATTCATCACCATCATCACAACATAGAGCTGAAATGACTAAAGAAGAAATAATTCAGCCACCCAGGTAAATGAGATCAGAAACTAGTTAGATTTATGGGCATCACACAGTGTCAAGAGCAAATTTATGAAATACCTTGACATAATTTTGTTTCAGTTTAGACACATAAATGCAAGGACATACATTTTCTTTCTTGAGACTTAGCCAAGAATATTGATAGAGTAACGACCTTTGGCCTATATTACATGTACGTATGTTAGACCTTGCTATACTGGAGGCTGAAGGCCATTGAAATCACGAGCACTTTATTTCATTATTTGACCTTAAACTTCAAGTCAGTAGATCTATGATATTAATATGAGAGGCATGGGGGGGGGGGAATGACATGAGTAGGAATATGATGTACATGTAGGAGAACTCCCACCCAAGGGTTACAAGAAATTCTTGTCTACTGTACAATAACCTAGAAAACAATGGCAACATTCAGAATTTTACTATACTGGTAGTAATTTTTGTTGTAATAGATGCAGCAGTAGCAGCAGCAGCAGCAGCAGCAGTAGTAGTAAGCTAATAGTAGTAGTAGTGGTAGTAGTAGTAGTACCCAGCAAACACAGAACGTTTTCAGAACGTTTTC
>JZLH01S0146669.1:2839-18173 GCA_001188425.1 Eucidaris tribuloides | reverse complement strand
AAAAAATAAGAATTAAATTCATATTACACCTGTACTACCTGTCAAAAGTAGGACTGCCACCCCATTAATTGCAATGGGCCTCTCTGTCTCTGATACAGTTTTGATTAACTATTAACATGCCAGAGGATTTCAGACCTGTATGGACTTTATGTGTATTATTAGTCTAATAATACACATAAAGTCCATACATTAGAGCAGATCTGTGACTTTAGTACATTAAGAGTTAAAGGAAATGTTGACGTCATAGACAAAACATTGGTAAATTAAGAAAACACCTGATTTCATCCTTATAACTACAACACTTTTCAAGATTTTCACAAATATATTGCAATATGGATCATGATCATTTCATACCTTCAAAATATCTTAAGTATTTGAAGAAAAGATAGTAACACATAAAGAAGACCTTCTCGAAGGCAGGAGTACCAGTCAAGAATACAAACATTTACAAAATCATCCCCCAGATGGTTCCTTCTGACACTGCAATCTACAGAGAAACGTATGCTGTAAAAGTATTACAGTAATACAACTTTTTTTCACTTTTATATTACAGAGAGACAGTCCTTGCAAAATCACTTATGAAATTGGAAGGTCTACATGTGATATTTCACTACAAATCTGAGAGTTTATCCTTTTTTGTGACATTTTCCACATTTTGTCTAAAAATACATACTTCAGGAATGCTTTAAAATCTGATAATGAAAATTAAACTGTTAGAAATGGTACACGTTTTTCTTGCAACTACTGTACATAAAACTTTGCGCCAACATGCATGTGCAAAAGGATATAGTTGTTACAACTTGACACAGCACTCCAAATTTTGCTCAGTGTGGTATTATAATTGTTCAAAAACATTCAGAACAAGTTAAAGAGTTAACTGTTAACGTGTCAAATATTTTTTAGTAGTACCACATTTAGCAACTTTGGGAGTGTAGAGTCAACTTCAAACAGCTACAAATTTTGCACAAGCATTATGGAGGCATGTGTTGTATGTATTGTATACATTATAAGTTGTAGTATCCCCTTTTTAATGATATATTTATTATGCTCCTGTGAATATTTCTGAAGTTCTAATGAATAATATTTTGTAAAGTTATTGCTTTCAAATTAATTCATATCCACAGATGTACTGAAAATGTACATGTTGTTTCACATTGCACAAAAATTTGTGACAAAAGTCCAAAATTTGCACAAAAATAGAATGATGTAAACCTACTAGTTTTAAAAGTGATGCAGTGAAGACTGCCCCTCTACTATGCAAAACTGAAAATAACAAATGAAATTATAGTCATAATTTTTATTATAGCACTTATTGTTTGTGACATAAAATTGTACCACCAAGACATACAGTTAATGAAACACAATTTAGCAGCAGTACTATGGGTTGTGGTACCTTAAATATAAATCTTTGAATCACGTCAAAATGCTTGGGAACATGATATGAAAGCAAATTAATATGAAGTAGATTTAAATGTAGACCAGCGTCATAACTCACTTCAGTATTTGTGTCAAACTGCCCAAACAAACAAGAAATTACCACATATGAAAAGAGACAAATGCAATATTATGGAATAATCATGTACATTTATGTTATACCCATTTTTAGGGTAAACTAATACTGTAGTAAAACCACAAGAAATTCTTTTTTTTTGAGGCCTGGCAAATACTGAAAAATAATTTTGATTTTTGAGAGCGATTAAAGAATGTTTTCTGGATTAACACATCCAAATACGGGCTCATAATTGAATGAGCAGCAGAACACGACACCGTTACAATTCAAGCAAATGGCACTTAAACAAATGGTCCATCATCTACATTTTAAAAACAATATGACATCCTAAATTTCTAACACAGGGATTCTCAATTAGCAGCATGCGTGCCACATTTGGCACATCGGGCCTCCCGAAGTGGCGCATGTAAGCCGCTATGAAAAATTAATAATAAATTGTGTAGCTTGCTTGAATTTGTACTTCTGTAGTTTACATAATTAGGGCCATTCTGGGCCATTTAAAAGGCTCTGCCCCCTCGACCCCCGCCAGGGTCCCTGAAGCGGGCCCGTGGACCCCACATTGCGATGCTTCGTCCGCTCCGCTTGCTTCGCATGTTGGATAGTGGCGCAGTACAAATTCTCGACAACAATGGCACTTCAACAATAATAATTGAGAACCCCTGTTCTAAAATCTTTTCTTTATCATGAACCTTACTTTGACTGGATCATATATGAGCAAAAAGCAGCAAACCGCCGCAAAATTTAATCCAAGTTTTGCAACCAGTCATAGCAAATGGCTACAAATCCTCTACTCAACAATAAACACATAACCCAACAATAACTCGCTGACGGCAGTCACTTGCCTGTACATAATCAGTGTTCATGATACTTTAGGTGCTGTCACACCTGCCAATTTGGCTTGCCAGAGCAATACTGGAAGTACAAGTTGGCCGATTTTCAGGAATCAGTACCATTACGGCAGCGCAACAGTGTCACATTGCTATGAACGGTAGTACATCATCAGGAAATGAGTAGGACTACAGTATCGTATAGGTACTAGGCCTGAGTCATTACGTTTTTTGTTTGAAAATGTTTCAAACTGTGCCTCAAACGTTTTAACCGTTTAAACGTAATTGTAATAATTGTGGGTTCTTAAATATATCAATAAAGTACTCTGGACACTAGGAGTAAGTTTAGTTTAATGTTTATTGTAAGAGTTCAGTGGAAGTGAAGTATACAAAGGACTATGGGGTGGTCTAGTACATCAATACGATGCTATTACATCAATAGCATAACAAGTAACGATATTTAGCGTAGTGACTAGACAGAGGTGTTATAATTGGGCTTCATTTGAGGGTGATCCTGATTGATACAAGTAGGTCCAATGTACGTCCAGCTCATAATACATGTATATGATAGAAGTTTCTGTGGCTGTAAAGTAGGCCTAATTTAGTAAGCAGCTTCAGTATTGCAATTATTCAATATTGGTATCAGAGTAACAAAAAAACATGGGCATTTACAGCAATAAGAATAATTAAGGGTTTAAACAGATCGCAAAATTGCAAAACGTTTTACTTTTTAACGTTCATGTAAACGTTGTGTAAACATTTTGACTCAGGCCTAATTGGTACCAGTACTCAGGCCACCGGAAAGTCGTCAATCCATTACAGAGCGTTACCGGTGCTCTACCAATGTTAAAGACGTCATACCGGAGTACTGGCATTGAACTTCCATCGATGTTCCGTTGCTCGCTCCAGCAGCGCAACGGCAGAAATTTGTTAGCGTGTTCAAAAATTTCTACCATAGCCTGCTGTTGCTAATTTTGTCGTTGATGTTCTGACGATGTAACGATAATGTACTACCCTTCTTAGCAACGTGATACCGTTGCACTACCACACTAGAACCAATCCTACAAAATCAACATATTTGTGTATGCTCCGGCAGGCTGAATCAGCTAGGTGTGACAGCACCCTTTGCAAACTTGCATGACCCCTTTTCAAGAAAGAAACTTTAAAATAAATCAGTCTGTCATAAGCACAACTCTCATGATGCTGTCGTACTTGCTGCAGGGCTTCCGGTAATAACCGTTGGTACAACAGGAACGGGAATGGACGCCACTACAGGTGCACCTGTCTGCACCACGGGTGACAGTGGTGAGACCACTGGATTAGTTGCTCCTGCAGTCACAGTCTGCATAACAATAGGTTTGACACTTCCTGTAAGGGTACTATTCTGCATCTTCGGTTCCGAGCTTGAGTTACTCACGATGACCTGCGGTACCACGACCTGACCTCCGGTAACATTGCTCTGTACCACAGGACCACTGGTTGGAGCACCACCAGCTGTGAGCACCGTTTGCACCTGTGGTGTACCCTGGGTGTTAATGATGAGCTGTTTCAATGAATTGAGGGTAAGCGGGGCACCGGAGGTGTGCACCAACTGAGTGGTACCGCCCTGGAGTAGGCTGGTGCCGCCACTGTTACCGACATGAATGATCATCTTGTTCCCCGGTTTGGAAGACTGTAGGGGTTGCGCGAGTGCTTGAACGATCGACGAAACCCCTCCTTGCTTGCTTGTTCCCAGCTGGACAGCCACCGGAAGAGAGACTGGGGTACCGGACTTGGCGATGACAGAACCCTGCTGGACAGCCGGCGTTGAAACATAGCGTACAATGGTTGGAGGGTTACCACCGGGTAATTCACATTTAGCTGTTCGGGTGATGATGGAGTTGCCACCAGTGGTGACACCGCCACTCGAGATTTGATTCACCGAGACAAGCCTGACTGGTCTTCGTCCGGCGTCCTGCTTGGTTACCATCTGTACCGGAACCCTCTGCTGCTTGGTCAGAAGTACCGGCTTGGTTGGCTGCACCCCTGATGCAATCTTCAGAACTGATGGCTTGGTTGGCTGCACCCCTGATGCAATCTTCAGAACTGATGGCTAATTGAGGCAATCAAAAGTTTAAAGACAAATGCTTACATTGTGGAACTGCAATTTAAAAAACTGTCAAACTTTGATATCTGAGCTACAAAATAGTGCTTAACTAGACAAAAAAAAATCCTAGCCTACAAAAGTTTGGAAAGTTATGCTGCCACTGGCGTGCTATGAATGATTCAACATTTAACCCAAATTTAATGCTCAGCCCGAGTTTAAATTAGTCGGACCTATAACGCAGTAGTATATGGGAGGAAATAGACAAGGTCAGGAGAAGGTCACACTGGATACTCACTGGATACTGGATTTTCACTCTTGTACATCACTTAAAGTAATAGGCTAACATTGTGGAGCTTCAATTTAAAAAAATTGTCAAACTGTGATATCTGAGCTACATAGTAGTGTTCAACTGGACAAATAAACACCCTAGAATACAAAAGTTTGAATATTTATGCTGCCACTGGCAAGATATGAATGAATTAACAATTAATACTCGGGGCGAGTAGAAAATAGCCTAGATCTACACACAGTAAATCTATGAGAGGAAATGGGCAGGTGAATCCGGTCAACTTACGATTTTCACTTTTTTAAAGCACTAAATAATCATTTTGAAATACAATTTTTCCAGGGCTTCATTTTTAGACCTTATCAAAGACACTTGGAGCGTGGAGGATTATGTAGCTCACTTTTTTTTAACTGTGGTAAATGTTAGCCAGTGGCTTTAATGATCACTTTGACGAACAATTTTTTTCAGGACTTCATTTTAAAACCTTATCAAAAGCAGTTGGAGCATGGGGGATTATGTAGCTCAGATATTTGTAACTGTGGTCATTGTTATATGATTTTAAGTACAATTATTTAGAGCAGTAAGTTTTTAAAGGAGTTGCGCTTGAGGAGAAATGTGAAGATAAGGCATTAACACTTAATGCCAAGCATGGTTTCGGGCATATCAGACAAATTTTCTATCTGCTTTTCACAACAACGACAGACATCAGAAAACAACATCAAACTTAATGAAAATTGTTTACAGTGACATCAGGATATGTAGTGATTTTTCAGTTATCTGGTAGGAGATGAGATAGGCAACGAAGAGGGTACAAAGCTGAAGTGCTTTCCATAATTGCTACTACAATGATAAGCTATGGGAATGTAACGACTCTAGACACCTAAGCCATTTCATCGTAACCTGGTTGGAATAGGTTTTACAAGGAAAATGAAATAATTGGTAGGACTTGAAAATGAGTTGAAACACAGACATATCAATACATTAAGTGGGGTGTACATCTGAAAGGATTTGTCTTCAATTTTTTATTTTTTTTTACGAGATATGAGCATGAATATAACACAACATCGGCAATGAACGGGGTAATGACTTGTTACCAACCTGCTGGGCTACCGTCATAGCCCGTTTCTTCTGATCCACAGCGTTGATGACCTTGTTGAACTGGTTCCGGGCAGCGGCTAGTCTACTAGTGATTGGGCCAGAGGTCATCGATGGCATCGTTGTTCTGGATGGCAGACCCATCTTGTCTGGTATGTGACTTTTACGAGGCACCATGGTGGGTGAAGGCTGAGGGGAAGAAAAGATGAGGACAATAAAGTGATTTAATGCAATTTTGCAAGCTTGTTGTTTCTTTTCCAGTTCTCCTGTATCATAAGGCAGGTGCAGACCACAGAGGTTTGGTTAATTAAACAAGGTGATAGCCATAATGTGTCTTGCCTGTAATGTTTACACTTGATCTTATTTGACCTTGACCTTGTACCTACTACCATGACCTTTGACCCCCAATACAACACCCAGTCATCAGTGTTTTCAGTCTTTCATCCACTGACCAAAATTTGAAGAAAAAAAAATGTGATTTGACGTTGTTCTCTTCAAGAGCAATGTACTCAGTCATGCATGACACCAGTCATGTGAATGAGTTATCATTGGAAAGATAAAAAGATGCTCTTTAGTGATATACTTATAATATACAATTACAAATAATGAATGTTTATGAGACTGGATAGAATATTTCATTCGGTGAAAGATAAAATTAATGATCCATTCAACTCTGCTGCGCCTCGTTGAATGGATCATTAATTTCATCTCGGCTGCGCCTCATTGAATGCATCATTAATTTCATCTTTCACTGAATGAAACATCACGTCCATTGCACGAATGAAAAAACATTCATTATTTGTTTTATATGGCACCTAAAATAAATCCTTGTCATTTGACGTTTTATGAATTCAGAAACAAGAGAGAAGGGGTTACATTTTGGTGTGCGGGCGAGATCAAGAGAGTGCTGCGTTGAGCGCTAGCGCGCTGCTGTCCATGCTTGATTGCATGCACACTGCAAACACAAGCGTTTTACGTATGTTGTGTGCCAGGGTCTTGGTGTGCGTGCAAATGGACAAAATCGCATGGATCCAAAGATTGCACGGTAAATGGCGCCACGATTGCACGAATGATGACGTCGTAGTAAAATGGGACAAATGATCAATATCAAACAACCAATCAAATGATAAGGATCTAGTTAGGTGTCATATGAATCTCTATAATAAAAACATTCGGGAATATTTTCCCTCTACATGGATGTGGGTAATTCCACAGTAAAATTCCCAAAACGTACTTGATATATATTTTAAATATCATGAAGGAAGAAAATGGGAGCTGTGTTATCTGTAATATGAAAGATTGCTCTTCTTGTGAAGTCCTGAATATAGTACTTGAATAATCACTCTCACAGCCATTCCATAGTGACTCACGTGACATTTGAACAAAATTTCAAGTTTCAATGTTCTACTATTATAAAACTGGCTTTATTCAAATCAAATTTAACATGTTTTTGAGTCGAGGCATTGGCAATACATGTTTTAGTTCAGAAATGATTGTTCAATAATCAATACTTTTTTATACATTACAATTTCTTTGACTGCACTGCAGCGAAGTTCCGAACGGCGCGCCGGAACTTCGTGCTGAAAGGGCAATGCTCTGGCTCGGCCGCGCCCCTTCAATCAGAAGCAAAACGGCAAATTTGGGGTTCTCTGGAACTGGAAAAATCAAAATTTTTCTGTGACTTCTGAAACTGAGATGCTCTGGAACGGAAATTTGGGCTGAAAATGGGGGTCTTAACTGCGGCACATACGATTACGTATCACACAATTATACTAAGTGCCCCCCCCCCCCCCCCCCCCCCGGTATGTACTAAACATTGCTAACAGGATTCTAAATTTATGTTAATCTTACATAGAAATGAAAGATTTCAGTATTACCCATGTATAACAATTTGACAGAAATGTTACACGGGTTAACATTTTACTGCTCCTATGAATTATCTTTCATTTTTGTTTCAATTTTTCCAGTGATTAAAAGTATCGGTATACAAGTCTTTCAAGATCTTCACATGCCATAAAGGGAGTGACGATTGAAAGATTGTGTCATTCATTTGCACGTCAAAAAACACCTAAATGAATGAAATCAGCTGAAATCATATCCAATGTGAAGATTAATATAAATAAACACCTCTCATATAGACTTGGGGTAAACTATTGAGTTTTGGTGAAAATCTGGACTGTCAAACTTCATCCTTTTTCAAATTACTCAGAAGCATTTTCAAAAATTCCGCGACGTCAAACGTGCACGTGCCGTTCCAAAATTGTCCGATCAGCCGTTAGCCAACGGTCGTGCGGAGGTTAGCCGCTTAACCAATCAGAGCGTGCCGCTGGTCTTGCGACATTACACAAAAACCGCGATTCGCAGTTTGAGCTAAATTGAAACCTAAGGAAAGAACAACATTCTGGTAACATGTCGTTATTAGTTTTTCTCATAAAACAACAAATTCATGACGTATGGATCTCAAACTTTCAACACGCCATTTGTAAGTACTAAACTACCGTTTGGTATTGATAATGAAGGGAAGTAATGGACTTGCACATCCCTGACACAATCTTTAAATTCTGTAGTGCCCATGTAGTATTACTAATGTAACATTTCATTTACCTAGTATAGTTTCTACATATTGAGGATTCTTGGGAATGCGATTTTTTTTTTAAATTTATCTCCTTCTGTTACACGGAATCAAAACCAGATATGACAGAGTACATCTCGGCAAACTACTTTGTGCAGAGCAGATAGAAGTTTGTCCATCCCCTGGTAAACCTGTGGGCCTTTACCAGTCTTACTGTATGGAGCAGAGGCATGGACCTTGACAGCCCAACAAGAGAAAGCTCTAGATGGAATTTATACACGAATGTTGAGGGTAGCCTTGAACGTATCAGGGAAGGACCACACAAGAAACACAGACCTATATGCTGGCTTACCAAAGGTTACAACCAAGATTAGGGAAAGAAGGCTAAGATTGGCAGGACATTGTGTTTGACATCCAGAGCTAATAGCAAACAAACTAGTACTATGGGAACCAACTCAGGGGGGAAGGGGTAGGGGGAGGAGAAAACAGTTATACATCGACATGATTATCAGAGATACTGGCCTCAACAATTCAAGTGACCTGAAGGGTGTGATGCAGGATAGGATAGCATGGAGCATGAATTATGTTCATGTCTCCCATGTTGATACAGGCTATCCTGTATCTCCCAAACTAGTAGTAGTAGTTTACCATGGGAAGACCCATTACCTATTTTTTTAGAAACACCACTTACTTCTGGTTCCCAGGTTGGATCATCATCACTGTCGTCGTCTCGGTATCTCTCCTTTTTCTTCTTTTTCTTCTTTCTCCTGTACAGGTCGAATGACTCCTCCTAAAAGAGAACCGAAATAAGTAAAGGTGTATCATTACGGTTAACTGCCCGGCCACCGACCTTCAAAAGTAAACCTGGTTATGAATCTGTCATTATGAATACTCGAAGTGTGTGTATAAAGTTCATAAGTTCATTACACTCAACTCTCAAGTGCACTTGGTATTATGGAACATCATTAGGGCTTATTGGGAGAGAAATTCTGATTTCTCTGTCCAGAAGTTGGAATGTGAGGCATGCAGAAGGTCAGTCGGTAGGGCAAGGTTTAACCCTATCAGCCCGGGCTTTTTTGAAATTGCATAGCCCGGGGCGGGGGGGGGGGGGGGGGGGGCTAATTTGGCCCCCCCCCGGAGATCTCGGCCGTAGATCGCGCCGATCGCCCCGCAAATTTGCACGTGCATAGAGCCCGGACGTAATCTCCAAGACTGTATGGTTAGATTTTTGAAAATGATTATCTCTTTTTTTGTATTATGCAATATTATGATAAAATCATATTTTTGCCCATAACTCCCTTTAAAACAGCTCACAGAATGTTAATTTTTTGGTCATAATATTCTTTTTTGACATTTCCAACAATTATCTGTAAAAAAAATGCTGAATCCGAATTAATTCTTATGTATTTTTTGTTTCATGAATTTCTTATGTATTCTCTGTTTTTTCGACCTTTTGTTTTTTATTGTTTTTTCGATGAAATTTCTCGGCGACACTTTTGCGATCATAAATAGCATGAAATATAGTTTATTTCAATCAGTAAAAGTAAAAATAATCAATACATTTATGAATTTGGGCTGAAAACACAATTTGCATTGAAATAACACACGATTTCATGTTTTTGAGCGATTTTGGTGTTGCATGCCAGTACAAAAAGTTGGCGTAACTCCGGAACCGCGTACCCGGACGTCGCGAATTTGGGTCTCAAATAGACGCAATACTTGAAAGTAAAAGTCAGCGAGCGACGCGGTCAAAAATCTCGCGGCGAAATGGCGCGAACTTTGTCGAGGGGGGCTATTTTAGCCCCCCCCCGGGCCAGATAGGGTTAATGGTAAGCCTTATCAGTTTGAGAGGAAAGAACATATATCTGTTCAAGTGTGATATTTCTCCTTGTGAACCCTACATACATGTGATGCAGTCTGGCAAGTACTAGGTGTTAAATATAATATTTGTTAATTTTGAAAATTAATAACACAAAATCTGAATAACAGAATATACTGGCATTGAGTATAGTTACAGCAGAATAGTGAACATTTTTGTTTGAGGTGGTTTGAATATAATATCAATAATCAGTTTAATGTAATTCATGCTTGTTTAAAAAGTTAGGTTTCAGATTTTGCTCAATATCCAACCCCCTGTACAAAATTGAAACTGTACAGAAATCAAATGGTGTGTGTGAGAGTGTGTGTTTCGTCCACACAATAGACAATGGCGGTGAACAGCGCACGGTAGGAACATTGGTATGCCGATCTCTCATAACAGACGGGCTAGATAAATGCTTTATTAATATTCATTAATAAGTAGCCTGCTAGACTTTATTCACTATCCATAGCCATTGTCTAATGCTATTGTGTGGGGACTAGACGCACACCCTCACACACACCATTCGATTTCTGTACAGTTTCAATTTTGTACAGGGGATTGGATATTTAGCAAAAATTTTTTAAAAAGCATGAATTACATAAACTGATTATTGATATCGTCTTCAAACCACCTAAAACAAAAATGTTCACTATTATGCTGTAACTATACTCAATGCCAGTGTAATCTGTGGTGCAGTTTTTGTGTTATTTATTTTCAAAATTAACAAATATTATTTTTAACACCTAGTACATGCTAACATGTTCGTAACTCTTCGTTTGTCAGTGGGGATTATCGGAACATCAACAGCAATTACAGGTAATCTGTTGTTTTTGGAAATTCGAAACCATCTGGATATTAAAGCTGGTCTCTGGATATCCAAATAACCTT
This sequence comes from Eucidaris tribuloides, assembly GCA_001188425.1. NCBI lineage: Eukaryota > Metazoa > Echinodermata > Echinoidea > Cidaroida > Cidaridae > Eucidaris > Eucidaris tribuloides. The sequence goes on along the minus strand of JZLH01S0146669.1, from coordinate 7,048 downwards.
ACTGATACAACACTAAAAATAAGGATCAGTAAAGGATTAATAAAGCCAGTCCAGTGGTACTTCAGTAATTGATCACAAGAAAGTGTGCATGCACAGACGCACGGACACATGGACCCACAGACATACAGAAGGACAACCCAAAAACATGAAGCCTTCAGCTCCCTATAGGGCGGAGGCATGAGTTAATAAATCAATTTTTACAAATACATAAATAAATAAATTAAAATAAATAATCTTTTAAAAATACATAAATAAATAAATATAAAAGACAAATAATTATTAAATAAAATAAATAAAATAAACAAACAAATAAATAAATATATAAATAAATAAACTCTTACCATGGGTGGTGCAAATGAGAATTGGCCCTCCAATTGTCGGCACTCTTCTTCATGTACAGCCCAGTGTTTCTGTTGACATTGGGACCCACAATAGCTGGTGTTCCAGCAGCAGAAAAAGAAGGACTCGTGGCCACAGTTAGCACACTAACCAAAAAAAAATATTTAAATACACAGAGTTGTTAAGCAAGCAGGTAAATACGAAAAACACAGTTGATCCAAACACAGTTTGTAAAGACAAGGTTGTAGACAAGGCCCGATCCATTGTAACCGATGATACCCACCCACTTCATGACCAATACAACATGTTTAGGAGTGGGAGGAGACTGCAATCCATCAGAACAAGAACATCCCGTTACCTGAATTTGTTTGTTCCCAATACTCCATCCATCTGTTGATTGATTTGTAAAGTATATTTTGTTTTTGTTTTTTGTACTCAAGACACTGAACTATCTGTATTGCATTACCTTGTACAAGTAGATTCAATAAATTGTTCATTCCAACCATTGCTAATCATGTGTAATTATTGTCATTCAGTACTCACAGTTTAATGACAAACATATTTTTTTCCTTTGGATATTGTGATAAAGATGAATATTTGAAATGTCATTTTTGAATGTTGGGTAATATAATGTAGATCATATATTTTGTGGAAAAGCATGAAAACAAAACAAATATCCTGGTACGGACAATAAATGATTGCATCTGAATCTGAATTATGAGAGTTTTTGTTTTTTTCTTTGAAAGTCTTTTTTAATTTATATTCTTTAGATGAGTAAACAGTAAACAGTAAACAGTAAACAGGTGTTTCTGTTGACATTGACACCCACAATAGCTGGCATTCCAACAACAGAAAAAGAAGGACTCATAACCACAGTTAGCACACTGCAACTACAAATAGACAAATTGCATTTTAAAGACTGTATACATGGTTTGCATGCCAGAAAATGAACTTATCAACCGAATAAGATAAAATCATTTGTAAAGATCCACATAAATATTCACCTTTCACAAAAGCCTCAGGGCTGAAAAGTTGATGTTTTATAAAAATAAGGGCAATAAAATTCAAACAGAATGTAAAAATTTAGCGTTGCGACATGTAGCTCGCTGAGTTTGAATTTTTCAATGCCGTTTAACTAGTCTGTCGGCCAGATATCATTCCTGTATCATCTTGCGAAAATTGAATACCTGCTGTTTAAAGTTGACAAAAAAGGTCAAAAACTCACAACAATGCAGTTGGACAATTTTCCGGTAATCTATGCAACGGCTGGACTGTAACAAATTAAAAAATTAGTAGCTGAAAGTTACATCCAGTGTCTGTAATCAAGACAACCATGATTACGAAATAAATTTGAGCAGCGTCCCAATTTCAAATGATTTATCAATCAATTAACTCTCTCACGCTCTCCCGGCAGCGTGCGGGATTCGCATTTCACGCTCAAACGTAGAAATGATTGTATTCACCCGATTTATACTGATTTTCCCAATGGTAGCGGTATTCGTTTTGTATTGTTTACATTCCTGAAGTATGGGGTACTATCTAAGATTCTAAAAGAACCCCAAAAATCGATAAATACAATCAAGGCTACGTAATACAACAGAACGCTGGATTAGACGGAAGTGATTTTTGAAAAGAACACTCAAAGTCAATTACAAAAAGACACACTTTTCACTGATAATCTCTTCATTATCTCTATTCATTGACCTTTGGTGACTCATCTCTAAGTTGTGACAAATCAGGTTTCTATATGCAGCTTGTGGTTTACCCTCTTGTATTATTTGAATGGAGTCATATATTATCAAACAGGACGCTTAGAACTTCATGTATATTTGTTGCAATTAGGCATTACTTTACAAAATCCAGATGTATATTTCCAAATAGCCTTTATGCAATCAGAAGGTCTGCAAAATGTACTTCAACTTTGCTGCACAACATTTTTCCTGAAAATGATGTTTTGAAATGTTATAGCTAGTTGAAGTCAGTCATTCAATTTCCTTTCCCGTAACTGAGCGCTCTTGAAAAAAAAGTCTGCACGTAGGGGCTTCACGGTCCTGCACACAAAGAGTTAAAGTAAGTACATCTCAAATTCAGCTAACATTCCAGTAGCATAGAAAGTTTAGCAACCACATTTCAGATATAAAACAAAAAATATTGATCATCGTGGTATGAATGATGAGAGAGTAAACTAAACCAGTTATCACACGATGTAGCAAACGAAAGGAGATTGCAACGTTTCGGCTGCAACTACTGGCTTTCATCAGGCAACGTAGAAAGAGCACCGTGCACGCGTCATTTATAACGGTCACAAGGATTAACCACACCCGGGAATGCCCCCATGGCCTCTGTAGCAGCCAACAGCAGCCCGACAAGTGCTCTGAACAATAGCAGCAGCAGCTCAATGCCAACCAATCACGGGGGTGCTCCCGGTTGCGGTTAATCCTTGCAGATGACACATGCATGGCGCTCTTTCTACATTGCCTGATGAAGGCTAGCAGTTGCAGCCAAAACATTGCAATCTCCTTTCGTTTAACTGGTTTAGTTTACTCTCTCAACATTTCAGATAAATTGCAAACATGGTTCCCCAAGGATGACACAGGCAAAAGTCAATTGGTGATTTGGGTTGTTTCACAATCGGGGTACATCAATTAGTCTCACAGGGGGTCAAAAATGAGGTTGCTGTTTTTCCTTCAATTTTTTTTTATTTTGGTGTAGCAAATAGGTCATATATAAAAACTGTAAAATTTTGAGGCATCAAGTCCCCCCCCCCATCTTTTTTTCAGCCTTTGCATGTTATTAATAAAGGTGATGTGGGTATATCAAGTTTTGTGTACTGAATTACAAAGGAGTTACAGCAGTTCTGGTTTATTTACAGATAGGCATAGTGAGTGTGCTTTTGTATGTCAAATATCCATACCCTGAAATAAGTTTTAGTCGGAATATATGATGTCAAAAAAATGAGTCGGAGAGGGCTGTTTTTTTTTCGGAGAGGACACTTTTTTGAAGAAATTCCAACTTACGACTTTGTAATGTTTACAACTGAAAACTTGAGGAGTATGGACAAAGTGAATGTTACAGGTTTGAAAGATATAGATGACTTGTTTTTATGATAACAAAATGCTGTCCTTGGGAATGCCTAGGTCTGTCATATTTATGCCAAATTCGAAGAGGACAATTTTGACGGAATTTCCATCCAGATTTTGACGCAGCATCATAATTTATTAACATGTCACCATCTCACGTGGGTTTGGAATTTGAATAAGCTAGATTCAGTTTTTACTTTACAGGTCTCCCTGATCTGTAATTGTCATTGGTGTCATTAGTGATAATGTTCATAAATTCATAAAGATCAGATGAGACTGTGAAATTGTTCAAAATTGACACAAACATACACAATTTGTGTGTAAGTTGTCCATTTCAAACAGTTTCTTCGCTACTGTAGACAGACTGTGCAGTGGCCAATTGCTGGGTATGAAAGTTTACAACAACAAGTGAATTCATTTTTTGTAGTGATGTTATATAATGGTTTTTGGCAATATGTACCCTGATTGTGAAACAACCCATTTATGTACTGTCTACGTACCCACTGTTTCTTCTTGGCATCATTCACTGCATCTTGTCTCAACTGGTCAAATTTCCTCTTGATGCTGTGTAACTTGTGAATTTTGCTGAATTCCATCATCTGTTGGACTTCAGCCACTGCTAAATCTGAAAAAAGAGAAATACAAAAGAAAGGAGAAAATCACAAAAAAGAATGTTCTTGTATCACAAGATAAGTTAGCACATCATTTCAGAAGTCATAGCTCACTGTATACACTGTTAATACAGGCATACATGTACTATGGGTAGGTGATCCAACATTTGCTCCTGCAA
>JZLH01S0146648.1:0-10848 GCA_001188425.1 Eucidaris tribuloides | reverse complement strand
TGTCTGCTGTGGGTGATAGATGACTCACAACTTAATGTTCGGCTCAGTCGGCAGCATAAATTTGCTCTGAATTGCTAAAATTGTGGAGTCATATCATGCAAAGGATGATTCAATGTATGTACCAATGGTTGACTTGTTTATTTCTCCATTTTGTCTTTTAGTTGACAGTTGCATTGCTACCGATGATGTTGAGTATTAAACGTACGTGAGTAATGGGATTATTCTTTTAAATGTTTTTTTTTTTTTTTATTTACTGGCAATTATTGCCTCATTGATACACAACATAATTAAAGGAAAAATTCTTTAGCCCAAGTTTAGGTTTTGGGGATTTTTGTTATTGAAGCTTTATGCCCAATATGGCGTCATATGCCACCAATAACGGTTTTGAATGTGTTTTTTTTAACAATTAATTAATGAAATCTTCTGAGATTTTCGACATATTTTATATTTGCATCCAAAAGAGAGTTAATTAAGGTGTTCGTTATTGGTTATACATAGAAATGGCTGAGTATTGCTTAGTTATTAGACATTTGGATGCATTATGTAAAATAAATTTAAATAAATACAAAAAAATCCCGCATATAACTTTGGTGCTTTAAACTCTTTTCATGTATGTAATATTTAGCGTTGTTTTGCAAATAACTTTGGTAAATATTATGTAAACAAACAGCATATACTCTATTATGTATACAAAAATTTCTACACAGCCACATGCTAGCGTACACAGGTTATGTGGGGGACATATGTCAAAGTTGTGACATTGCGAATTGCAAGGCAAGTGGACGAACAATTCTACTATTTTGAATTGTCCAGTCTTCTTCAATGATTTTGCTGATGTAATACCAATATCAATGCAATTTTATTTATTGCTATTCTTTCACCTAGGTAAACAAGGAAATGGCGGATCTAATGGAAGATTTTCCCATGATGCAACATGGGACTTATATTCTCGGATTTTAAAGTATGTTTAATTTTTGTTTTGTTTCTTGTAGGAATTGACCACAAGTACAACCACCATATTACGTTAGATGGCAAGAGGCGTCAAAATTCAGGGGGAAATTGTGGTTTAAACGGGTTAGTAGCAACCAAAAACAATTGCCATTTTCTTCTTCAAATTTTTTCGGCATCAATTTCTCCGTTCCAGATGGTAAGATTGAACCCTGTGACGTACTCCATCTAACGTTGTCATGGTTACGCTAGATGTGGCTGAAGGGATTGCAGTGGCATTATGTCTGTTATAATAGACCGTGTACTTGATGTTACAAGGTAGGCCAATTATCATACTCCATTATTCAATACTAGTAGTTAATGGGTTGGCAATCTGGCATATTCCAAACGTGTTTGCCCCTCCGAAGTCCATTTGTATAATCTGAACGTTTGCCTGTACTAGCTGCATATTTAAAGCCACTGGTAATATTTACCACATTAAAAATAAATATAATCCTCATATGTACCAAGTGTCTTTGATAAGGTCTAAAAATAGAGTCTGAAAAATCTGCATTTCAAAATGTTATTTAGTGCTTTTAAAACAGTGGAAATCGTAAGTTGACCTTGATTTCATCAGGCCTATTTCCTCCATTAGACTTACCGTGTGTGGCATCTAGGGAATTTTTTAACTCACCCAGAGTACTAATTGTTTTATTGTTATTCATTTTATTATCTGCCGTGGTCAGCAATAAATTTCCAACTTTTGTATTCTAGGGTGTTATACTTTGTCCATTTCAAACATACTATGTAGCTAATAGATAGCCAAGTTGACAGTTTTGTATTTGAGCTCACTGTTAGCCTATTACTCTTAGATTCGGGATATGAAAATAAATGAGTAAAACTTATCATTCAACTTTGTCAAATTTAATGTTTATTCTTTTGCTGGAATAATTGAGCGATGCATGCCGTTTACCTTGTTGGGCTGGGATAGATTCCTGTTGCAGTCATCTACTGTAGAATTAAGTGATCGAAGGCCCCGATTTACCATGAGGACGGCTCGGGCCGGCTTAAATTGGAGGGCCCGGTAGCCCGCAATTTTTGTGCATGTACACAATATTAGGCCGGCCGAGGCCCTTTTCGCAACTCGCCGCATTGTGTCTCGGCCTACTAGAATCGAGATTGTCTATTTGTGGCGATTCATACACAACTCTCGTAAGGAGCTCGATTAAAGAATTTTTTTGACGGTCGGGATGAGATTGTGAGTAGGTTATACAGCAAATTTTTCATTACGTGTAGTGTGATTGTTGTACACATAATGCAGTTCGAACGTACTGGTATAAGACACAAATGGTATTATAAGGATTAATAGTTCATAGTATTATGATGTCCTTTTTATCAAATTTACGATGGTTGTCGTTTAATTCACAGTTCACGCACGCTTCACACACGGAAGTACGGTCCGAGGCATTGTTTGGCTTGTGTATACGTAACAGCGCCGCATACGTGGTTAATGGGGGCCGAGGCTCCTATTGCATTTCACCAATATAGGCCGGCCGAGAGCAGGCCTCGGGCGCGCCGAGACTACTCAGGGTTTGGTCCTATAATCGGGGAGGCTCAGCGGCCTCCTTTTGTTTACACAGCTTTAGCGCCGGCTCGGCGGCCCGAGGCCGGGACTAAAAGTTGGTTGTAATCGGCGTCAAAGCTATACCAATGAAATGTACACACATCTGTGGCGTCAATGAACTATCTCGACTTCCTATATGGTTCCACTCATGCAACATCACACCCTCCCACCATCTCAAAGTATCATCCTAGTGGATGTCAATGCTGATGAAAATTCACTCAGGGTTTACATTTAGATTCGCCTAGTAATCAATATTCCATTAAAAGCTTCGTTTCTCGATGTTTTACACAAAGAATGGCACTTCATTTGAGCTAATAAGAGCACAAGGTTTGTGATGTGTTCCCTGGTTTAGTACGTATCAGAAATCTTACATCTCCCTCCAGGCTTATGAAAAGGAGGCGTAGCTAGACTTTTTACAATTGGGGGGGGAGGGGTTGTGTGCTACTAGGGATTTATGTGCATATCCTTTGTACCAACGGTCGGATAAGTCAAAGCAAAAAAACAACAAGACGAAACAAAATACAAACCAAAGGTCTTTTGTTGCACATCAGGACCCGCAAAGAGTAATAAGGCGTCCCCCGCCCACCAGAAAAAAAATCATGGTTCTCCATTATTTTACCCACAGTATTTTTTGTGTCCAAGTGGGTGACAATTCAGCAAAGAAAAAGGTTTATTGAGTGCTATGCTCAAAACCCTGCAAGTACTACAGCCAAAAAAAAATGTTTCATTAATTTACAGATCAATAGAAATTGGGTATTTTCCCCTTCCCCCCATCCCATCCGACGTACTAGCGATGCTCCTGTTAAAAATGTGCATGGTAACCGGTATCAAGACTGTCTCATCTGCAAGTGTAATGAGGGTCTCGTCGCTTCTACACTGACCACATTTTGATCTTTTTCAAGGATGCTCTGGAATCAGTTGGTGTGTTAATGTGATTGCCTCATGAATTCTGTCAGCACCTGCCAGGCTTGGGTCGGATGGGATGGCGCATTCGGGCTGACTGACAGAGTAGCTTGGCCTTTAAAAGCTCACACCATGCAGTTTATTACAGGATGACTACAGTAGATGGTTTGTTTGGACTTATGAAGGGTAGACTGTCCTGTATACCTGTACACAAAATGTTTGTTAGGGTGTAAACGTATAGTGGTGTGCAGCCACAACCTTGTCTGGTTGTGGTGCAGCAAATCATGGTCTGAACAATTTGTGCCGTAGACTAGTGGACATGCAGCAGAAATGACAGTACAGGTAGGAGTAGTAATTTGTTTTAGATAATATGTTTTTTTCCCGACTATTGTAGTGTGGCCGGTGTACTCCACTCATAGAGGTTGTTTACCTCGCTCCTTCACTTTGCCCCTTCGCGCGATCCCCCTCCCTCAATTCCAACCATTCCAGTCTCCTCCACCACCCGCTTTCCCATGTTTTTTCCGTCCTGGTCACCCTTCCCTCTGCCAATCCACCGACACCCAACGCCCTTCTCCAAAGATTCGCACTCTACCTCTAACAATTTTCCATACCAACGACTTCCACCGCCTTCCCCACCTGATCCCCACTTCCAGCCCAACTCTGCACCAAACCCCAGTCCATTTCACACCCACCCCTCCCCAAGCACAAAAACTCCCCCACCGCCTCTTACACGCACACATCCCCTCAATTACATATTGCATATTTTATATAGCTGCTCTAAGCATCATTGCATCTGAGTTGCATCAACAATCATTGAAAATAAGTTAGTATTCTAATATGGAGAACTCAATGTATATGAAACAAATGAGTTTTGGAATTAGGTGGGACTTTAACAAGGATGATGTTTCTGTGTTGCGGGAGCAGAGCTTTTGGCAATTTACCATGAACAATTTCACAAGACCTGTATATCGTGTTAAAAAGAGAGTTTAAATCCTGATGTTTGAATAGTTGTGAAATATAGATGAAATGGAATGAATTAGTTTTGCATTGTGGGTCTGTGTGACTGCTGGCATGTACCAGATCCTCGTACACTAGTACGTACTGTCAATCAATTTCTTACTGTGTGGTTCGACATAGTGAGCACATCGAGGCTTCCCTTTGAAAAATGTTAGGGATATGATGTTCTCTCTCGAGAGCATATGATTTTCCTATATTCCTACACTGGATAATGTACGAACGGAATAGTTGCTAAGTTGTCATCGTAAATGTCAAATGATCCTATTCCGGAACTTGGGAGATTAGCATGCAACGTAGTAGTGCATCCTGAGTCGGTGCCAGGGCAGGACCCCATGGGAGACAACGTTGATTTTACCTCAATTACCATTTCAATTTATTTTCTTTCCTCCGCAACATACGTAATAAAGAAATGTGTAAGATGTAAGTTGAGAGTGGAGGAAAATTTTTTCCATTGCAAGCCCACAGATGTTGCTTGGTACTTTCGGGATAGTGCATTTTAGCTTAAAGGAGGGGTCTCATTTTGCGATGCCTGAAATTAACATTGTGTAAACACTAATGGCACTTGAGAAGAAGATTGCCTCTGGAACGATTGCAAAATCTAGGAGTAGAAAACTCAGTTTTAGTGGAATTATCGTGTCCGTAGATCAGAGTTGATTTTAGTCTTTCAGCGACAAAAAAATATCATTACATGAACGTCACTAAAACGGCTACTGTTTCTTTTGCATTTTTTCAAATTTTAGGCAGTCACTGACCCAGATTTTACGACAATTGCCTTCATCATATCATGATCGATGTGGCCCGATGAATTTTTTGCCTAAGGAAGTGAACATGGTGATATTCTCTCATGATATTACAATCAGCAATATGCATTTCTAAATGTTTTTAGGGTTTGGGTTGGTGATTTCTGAGGATGTTGGGATGACAGTGCATACTTTACGTATGAAAGACTGAGATGGAAATTAAAGACACTATATAATTGTGGAAGACACTTAAAAATTGTCAACTTTGCTAATCTGCAGTGGTTTCAATGGGCAAATAAACACCCTAGTAACACAAAGTTTGGAGAGTTTGCTGTCTATAACTATGTACATGATAAAAGTTGGACTTGAATTATTTCAGCGATGAAACTGTTTGCGCCAGCAATCTATGGCGGGGACAATGGAGATGGTTTTACTCAATGTATTTTTTCAAGCACTTATGGTCATTTTTGGGAAGTGTAATTGTTTGTTCAGGGCGTTCTTTTTGCCTTAATCAATATACTAGTACATGTAGCATGTGGAAATCTGTTGCTCACTTTTTCTTAATGGAGAATATTGTTTCATGAAAGTCTTTTGATGACCAAAGTAAATTATGGCTTTAATGTTAACATTTAATTATGTGTCAAGGGAGTGAAATGCTACGCTATGATGTAATCAGCGTGTCTACATATATGTGAAAGAAAAAAACACATTCTGACAGCAGGCTGCCTAAAACAGCTGAGAACAAGACTGAAAGAGAGATGTGGTGTATTTTTAACTGGCAGGCCTGAAGGCATAAATATTCTCGTCAAGCATTATATTGATTAGATTTGATTTTTTTTTGTTTTGGATGTTTTTGATTTATTTTCCTGCATTTTCACATTTGACAATTAAAACAAATTAACGATTTTTCAATATGAGACATAATTGATAGAAATGCAAATGCATTGACGCTAACGATAACGAATTACAAAAGTGTGATGATATGAAATCCAACATTAATATAATGTACAAATTCGTATATCGATTGTATTTTTTTTGGTAACCATAGCATTTTCCTGTTTGTAATCTATTAGAATTTTTAATCTTGAGATATCTATATAAAAAAAATATTCTAAGACCACGATATAAAACCTACTATATAGATATTATACAATTTAAATTTGAATTCAATGTGTTATCTTACAATTATGAATTTACAAAATAATGATGAATTAATTTTAAATTAAAATATCATAGACAAAAGTATATTATATGAAAAAAAAATAGAGAAAAACATCGTATAGAATGCAAGTTGGTTGCCGTTATAAGTAACTTGAAAGTAACGTGCAACCGTTAAATGTATGTCTGGAGAAATTTGTCGGGACATAGTAGACAGTAGTGACTCAAACAATGCATCAACTGAAGTAATATCATGTAATACGTAATAGCAATTTGTAAAACAAGGAGGGGATAGAATGCTAATAGTATTTTAGGGAAGCTGAGTGCGAAATTGGTGGCATGTTGGTGCAGTGCGGTCGCGCGTCGGTACGATAACCCGAAATTTATACTAAGTGTATAATCGAATGGAGTGGGGATTGATATTAGGAATTAAAGATCAGTATGTTTAATATTGACCAAGATTGTATTCTTGCTGTTGTATATGGGGAAGTAAAAGTGTTTTTTAAGTGATTGATAGAAGAGATGACTGATAATTTTGTGCGGAATAAATTTCTGCTGACTAAAATATGAATGTTATGTAATCAAAGATTACGATCAAGGCCTATACTGTAATTGTGCAGGTACCTGTATGCATTCTTATGACAGTGCCAGAGGGTGGAGGGATATGTATATGATATTTTATTGCCCCTTCCCATATCCTCTCAAAAATCCACTCACATTCTATATGGGATGTAAAATCTTCAGTGAATTGTTGGATAAGAATGAGAAGCAACCTGGGCATTGATTCTGAACTCTGGAGAAGGAATGATTGAGCACTAAGGCCACAAGAGTTTCTCCTCCTCATTCCTTAAAGGTAAATGACATGATTGGGGGTCGTCCTCAACTTGGGCTGAAACTATTCTAGAATCAAGTAAACTATGCAAGGATTCTGCTGTGAAAATCTTGTGGTCAAACGTTGACTCATTCTAAAACAACTACTGTCAATATCCCTTGTGGCAGGCAAATCTGCTGTGTAGCTTTCAATGGGATTTATTTCTCTCGGGCATTGAGAGAAATAAGATACTGGTATGCTCGATTCTCCTTAGGTAAACATATAACAGACAAATCCTTCCAGCTGGGGGATCGACTCCAGCTAGTGCATATGTTCCCAATCATGACATTAACCTTTAAGGGTTTTAGAGTCCTCAATCTCAAGCCACCAATACAGTCAAACCTGCCTTTGTGGCCACCGCTTCAAAGCAGCCAAACTGCCAAGAAATGATTCCCTTGGAGAGAATTACTATACAGTACATGTTTAAAAACCTGCCTATAGCAGCCATCTGTCTACAAAAGCCACATTTTTAATTTCCCTTGGGTGGCCACTACGAAGACAGGTTAACAATGATAACAATCTTTATGTACCTGGGAACAAAATTCTACACACTGCTGAGGAGAAATTGGCTCACCCAAGATTACTGACAGATAATAATCATACAGTATGATATTCTTTTAAAATATGTACGCAATACAGGCTAACAAATTCAAGTATATGAATATTGCATACCTATATGATTAATAGATGATGTGGCAAGGTTATATCATGATAAGATAATGTAGCTGGGTGCATACACTAACTGCCTCTAGTCACTCTCCGCCCTTACAACCACCCATCCCCCCATAAGATAGGAAGAAGAAAAAATGACTCATAGTCCAGACTAAATAGAATAATAATAACTGAGGATATGATATCTTACATATCTTATTTTTAATAATTGACCGTTATCAGACGGATGTAAGTCACACTGTATAAATTGACGAGCCTCGTTTGTTTATGATCAATCGCTCAATTCATGGCTTCCAAGGTCACTCAATCAAATCGGTCATTAATAATTTATACTTCAACCTTCATCTATGCATGACAAATATGCCAGATAAGGAGGATTTTATTTTGACAACCTTTCGGTGACAGTGGACACGTTCACAAATGTTCCAACAGCTTAATGGTTATGATGCAATAACACAAAAGAGGGGTAGAGAAAAATTATCAAAATGAATAATGTGGGTGATCCGTTTTGAGATAAGATTGACGATATTCGACCGCGTCTTTTGGCAAGTGCCAGGTGATAGTATTTCCTACGTTACACCTGGAATGAATATGAGTCAGAGAATGTTTGGCCGAGTTTGAAAGTGTCAACAGCCACATATCATGAGGGAATGGAGTGATAACCGACAACCGACGTCAACTGACAAAATACAATAAGGATGCACCACCACAAACAGCCACAGTCATAGCAGTCGAGGGAATCTTTGGACGAGATCATGACCGTGATCTGTTTAATCAAGTGTAATGGCTGTGAAATTCTCTCCTTCATGACAGAGAGAGAGAGAGGGGGGGGGGGGGGCTAACACCCTCGAACACTGTCGGGCAGGTAGAAAGAAATATTTATGAAATATGCCATGAATGATTGAATAGGTGGAGAGGATTTTAGATGGATCAGTGGATGGTAGAACCGGAGATTTATCAAATACAGGGGACTTGGGGGAGATATATTTAGATGCTCCACATTTCAGGACACAGCAATTTTCTAAGATCCCTGTTTCACTAATTGAAAGGCTGGGTTCGGGCCTGCACAAGACCAGCCCAACTTTTGATGTATTATGTTAACGCACAAAAATTGAAAAGCAGTATCTAAAGTGGGTCCGCAATTGGACCAGCTCAGGAGGTATATTGGGCCAGTTTCTACTATATTTGTAGGGCTTCTCTTTAGACTTTGATCATCAGAGACACCTATAACATGTACAATTAAGTAGCTCAGATTTTTCAAAATGGGGAACATTGTTGAATTATGTCTTTGAGATGGTCTACCTCCCAGTCACCGTCTCCCCCTAATACTACATGAACATGTAGGCTACTTCTCTTTATGCCCCATCACTACACTGATCATAAGCCACATTCAGATAGAAAAAGGTGTACCGTAGCTGAGGTGGCTCAGAGCGGTCTTGAAACACTCCGATGACCCCCTTCAGATAGCCCAGAATTTGCGTAGCAGCTACGCCTTTTCGCCGTCTTAAACCATTCACACATCAACCAGAAAGGTGGAGTCACTACTCACCTTGCAAGACCGGAACAGGAAGTGTATAATTCTGTACGCGCGATTGTCTTTTGTTTTTGGGCGCAGATGTTGGTGAACTTTGCATGCATCACTGCGCAAGGAGTAGCAGAGACGGCTTAACTCATTCAGACAGAAGGTGAAGCGTATCAGCTACTCCTTTTCGCCGGCTCTGAAACACCTCCAGAGGTGTTTCAGAGCGGGCTCAGAGCAGGCGTACTTAATACTCCTTTTCGCCGGCAATAAACCATTCAGACAGAAAGTGGGGGAGTAGCAGAACCGGCTCAGAGCCGGCAAATTTGGGCTATCTGAATGGGGTTATAGATACTACGCACTGATCATGGCTAGAGTTACTCATCACAACTACCGGCTTTCCTGTGCTGATACAAATGTCCACGCCGGCTAATATCTGGACAGGGATGTGGTCAAGCAGAACTTGCAGAAGATCAGGCCAATTAATGGGAAATAGCAAGATTGCAAAGTAATCCTAAATATAGGACATGATCATGCCAGAATCAGGTAGAATGTTCAAGGTTTGTACGGTGAAAATTTCACGATGAAACATTTCCTCTCGGTCATACAATTATCATTAGAAACTAGTGTGACTTGTCAGTTGTGGGCTCAAGTTCTATCAGGGTCAAATTCATTTCAACACTGGTATGTAAATTTGAAAATCAATGAAATCAATGCTTGTTTCTCAAGTAAACAAATTCAAGACAAACCCTTCTAGCCTCCGATATACACTTAGCGTAGATTATGTTGGCATATGTTTTCACCCATTTTTATTTTTCCCAATCATGTCACTGGGAACTAATTTCCAAAATCAAACTGACTTTAAAAGTACATTCTGTCCATTGGATAATGAAACTACCAACACAAAATTGGGCTGCACAGGAAAATGAACTAGTTCATTTTGGAATTGTATCCCATTTGTTTTACTCATACCAGTGCAACTCAATCTTTTGAATTGTACACTGTAGTTTATCATCAGAATCCACATGGCAAACCAAAACTAAAATCTTTTTTTTACAAGACATTCATAGAATTTAGCATTACCATTTTATCCCACTCCATGAAAACGTAATGTGTCAACTACATGTATCTCTCAGAAAGAATTTCCTACACATGATCAAATGTGGAAGGTTAAGTATAACACTACCTGTACATGAATGTCTCTTTAATTCTGAAAATGGAAGCAGTACTGGTACATTGTAGATGTGAATTTGACTGAAAATACAGTCCAACGTCAGTCACATTTACAACAATATATTTGTCTTCAAATATTTTAAAGAGAACACTTGGGTAAAGCCTAAAGAAAGCACAATCTATTGTAATAATGTCGTTATTTGGCGGTTTGGCGATTTTTGGCTTTTTTCAAGCTATTTTATGA
>JZLH01S0146634.1:4285-16809 GCA_001188425.1 Eucidaris tribuloides | reverse complement strand
CAATTTTTGTTTGTTTTGTGTTTATGGCGAGTTTCCTAATTGTCGTCTTCGGTTGTTATGATTCTATGTCGACATTGACCTGGATTTGAACAAACACATGCATAATTAAGCAAACACAACAAAAGAGTAAAAAAAAAAAAACTTATTTGCCATTACACTGACAAAAGATTTAATCTCCACAGACCTTTCAACACATTACACAACAAACTAACAAAAAAAGTGGCAGAGCCTTGACTTATTATTTTTATTATCTACATGGTTTTCATGTAATCTCACGTGGATCTTTATTTCATCAATTTTCATTATTTAATGACATGATCAGAGTTCGATCGGTGCGATGACCCACTGCCCGCACAACGCCTGCACCCGCTTCGCCATCTGTGATGAGCTTTTGATTCGTTGCCGTGGTACTTTCCACTCGTCAATCATTAATTGACGCCAGGGGGGGGGGACCTAACAATGTTTTTTTTTTTTTTTTTTTTTTTTACACTTTTTTTTTTTTTTTTTTTTTTTTTTTTTTTTTTCTTGCATTGTGACTCTCGGTCGAGTCGATCTCTCAAATGCTTCAACTGGTACCGTCTGGCTGCATGCAGCCAGTCCATTCTCGTGTACCTCTCTCTGAGAAATCCATGAAATCAATGCTAATGCCACTTTTTTATTCTGTGTGTGTAATGTTGGTGAAGGTCTGTGATATTAAATGCCTTATGTTAATCTTTTTAAATGCGCCCATACATGTTTTTTTTTGTTTTTTAGTTGTTGTTGTTTCCTACTTGTGCAGGTGTTTGTTTCAATCCATGCCAATTTCAATCAGAATTTCATAACGCCGAAGAGACATTGGAAACTCACTTCATCAACAACAACAAGAAACGTGTGACTTACCGAACTTGGTCATTTTGACTTTTCCAATTTAACACTTGTACACCATATTTTTAAGATACTGTCTTCTGATGGCATATCATAATAATAGTATCATTTTAAAGAAAATAAATATCTTTCCGTGATCCAAAAGCGTTGCATTGATGTCTTACTATAAACGGGAGATATAAACGATCAAACTCAGATTTCCAAACTTTTTTTGAGAGTTTATACTTACCAATAATAATTGGTTTTCAAAGATTTTGCCATCAAGTTTCATTCTGACCTATGGTTTGTGAAGATAAGCTTGCTTTACTTTAATTTAATTTTGTTTTCAATTTCAATTTTTTTTGGTGGTATTTTGTTTTTCTGTTGTATCAAAGACTGTTTTCAATGCAACTCTGTTTTCCCATGTGTACTTACTACTTATCATCCATGATTTTTTTTCCCCACTTTCGAGAACGTAGACAACATATGGCTTTAATATGGCATATTTAACAATATTTTTAATTTTTGTGTGAATGCATCAAAGTGTGTGTGAAACTTACAGTACACAAAACTTACAACAATCAATTTATAGCAAGGTGCTCATTTTAGTGGAACTTGCGAGCTAATCTATACAAGACACAAACATTTGCAGATTTGTTTTTCCAATTCTTCATTGATTACCTGTAATTGATCCGAGAACTAGATCTGACTTGACAGATGAATACACATAGTCATATGAGGCAGGGGTAAGAGGGGAACCTGTTGAGAGTATCGTGTGAAGTCTCTCCAATTTATGAGTTTTACCTGAAAGAGATGGCATTTTCAAAAATGAGAGAGATGTCAAAACAACAGCATACATGCATATAATCACACATTGTAGAACTTAATGTAAACACAAGTTTCTTCTTTCCTTAATAAAGATGCTGTCCATTGACTGATTGCTTGCCCAAGTTCAACCAAAAAATAACACAAACCATTTCTTCAGCTTTGACTCTTGGCATAGAGATGAGTATAATACGTATGAAACTCAAATAATCTAGTAGTCAATGGTTTTGTGCATGGTGAACATCAGTTACAATACTGCTAACGGCTTCTTGTCTTTATAGATCACGCATGTTGTGGAAGAAATTGCGTACTATCACTGTCGGGTGTGAATTGTCGAGACTGACGTCATAAGTGGTGATTTCGAAGCAAAATATTTGTTTGACCAGTTGAGGGCGCTGTCAAAGTGTGCTGCTAATATTCCTGTCATGGAGGTTGTTTTTGTTGCCCAACGATGCCATTAATTTTCATCTAAATTTGTATACAAGCCCAATGATGTGAGTAAATGAGCATTTAATCTTGAAGTTAAATAGTTAATTTGTCTATATAACTCACTTGCTTGTAATGTCATGAGATTTAAGTATGATAATTGTGGTGCCAAATTACTGTATCAAGAGTTTCAGTGTATGGGTGACAGTACACGTGAATACGCACGCTATGTGTATTACATGCATAATGTATAATGAATAGGGTACGTGGGCGTTTACGTTCACGTGTCGTTGAGTGCGCTGTTACAGACTGTATGAAAATGGCAGATTTATTATTACACGATTAATATCAGTTGTTTGTTTATAGTTAATATGAGGGCTATGACTAAACAAAAGGCCTGTAGAAATTTGGAGTACATTTATGATAATTAGTTCAGTTCATATGAGACAAAAATGGGCAATGATAGACAAAGTTTAGATATTTCAAAGCTTGAAGGGGCTAATAAAAATGCCATAGAGAGGGTTTAGAATAAAGTCGTGAGAATTTAGCTTAATATAAGCAACTATTGAAAGGAATAACACTTATCTAGAGTCAGGATACAATATGATTATAGTATCTCTAGCAAGATAATATTTATTTGCATATTGGGCATTCACGGAAATGTTACCGAAGGGTGGAAATGAAATCAAGACAACTTGTTTTACCCTGGAAAGTATTCAGGAAGGGTCACATCAACATGACCTAATGAAAAAAAATGTGGCTCAAGTCGGAAAAGATATTTTTTGAGCTATTGAAATAAGTATTATGTAAAGACATTGCAGTAAAATTCAGTGTGTTTTGCAGTTATTTCTTGTAATGTGAAAATTTGTCACTATAAATGACTTTCAGGAAATTATTTCTATGCCGAAATAAAGCTGAGGACTCATTTAAATCATCCCGCTGGATACGCAGAGATTAATCTTTTCTGAAAAATGGCTATTTTCAATTTGTCTGATTTCCCTCTCGCTGGAAGTGTAATGTCCGTAACGTTTTCGATATAAAAGTTTTTACAGTACACACTATGTTTTTGGTCCAATTTTGCTTCTAAATTCAATGCAAAGCTAAAATGTGATATCACACAAACATATCCAGATTTTTTTTCAAGAATTTGCATGTTCATCCAAAAAAAGCGTTACGGACATTACACAACCAACCGCGTTACGGACATTACAATTTTGTATCACAAGTGTAGCTGCATGATTACAGTCAACTACTTTGGATTCAACACTGTAATGTTGATATCTGTCATAAGTGGTACTTGGACCTTATATTAACATTAATGTACATTACAGCACATTACTTCAGCAACAATCACTATTTACTTGGATTTGACTACTATAATCCTCTACAGCCTGTGTCATGTACTTGTACTACTCCCATGCATGCCCTCCCTGATCATTCGCATGGCTGCAAAACAGCAACTGCTTATCAAGCTGAGCAAGTGTACTCGTTTTCAAGTGATGCTGGAGAATAACAGGAGGATGAGGAAGAGGAACAACCAACTCCCTGCTTTATAGCTATCCAATGTGTCCTTTTTCATGTAGAGATTAAGACAAAACAATCTGCCAAGTACTTTGTCGATCAGAGAAGGATCCATTCTGATGGATGCAGTATGAAATTTCTGAAAAGACCAGGATCCATGAATTTCTTTGTGTAACCAGCACAGCAAAGAATAAGAAGAAGAGTTATTGGCTACCCTCTCACACAATGGACAACAGGAACCACTTCTGGTTTCCAAGCTGATATGGAAGCAGAATATGATATATTCTCTAAACAGACCTTTCTGACACTTGACATAAATGTTACGTCTGAAAACACAGAAAAGCACATCCTTTATTGTGTAAAAAGACATATTGAACTTTGTTGAACTATTATGCATATGTTTTTAATTAGAATAAAAGCAGCTATTAGTGTATGGTTATGCTCAGTCATGGTATGGATTGTCCTAGCTGATATGAATGAAAAGTGTAATGTCCGTAACGCTTCTGTAATGACACATTTTTTTTTGATTACGCATTTGATCATCAATTACAAAAGTCAAAAGGCTGATTTAACATGTTTATTTACAGATCACCGATCCATTGCAGACATAAATTTTAGCCTTTTAGATTCTACTATGAAAAAAAGTCAACAAACTATGAAGTATGGGGGTATACCCCCAATTACTCCTCAAATTGGCAACTTCAAAAAATAAAGATATCATGAAAGTGCTATGCAACATTTTAAATGTCTATGGAGTACTATCAACTGAAAAGAACCAAAAATATAATACAATCATGTGACCCTACCACTTTATGAAAGTGGACAAATCTGTAATGTCCGTAACGCTCAAAATGTAATGTCCGTAACGCCACAATTATGGCTGTAGAGGAACATGATTCATCTGTTTCACTAAATTTAACTTTATTCTTATTTAACACTTCCTTACCTTTCAATTTATTAGTAAATTGGTTTAACTGTGTGCTTAAACTCACAGACTCTTTCAATGAACATACAGGCATGCAAAAAGCTGTGTCCAAAAATGTAATGTCCGTAACGGCACACATTTTGTCCAGTAACTACCACACGAAGTGATGAAATGGATGGAAACTTTCACTGTATATAATTAGGCCATAAGTGTGTGATTCCATTTTATGAGTTCATAATAAAATGGTTGTGTTATCTTAATGACCTTTTGAAGTTGCAAAAAATTGTCTGAAATGTAATGTCCGTAACGCTGAATTGCCCATATGGAAAGAAACAAAGTTACTTCATGATACATGTGAACAAATTGGGACATGTAAGACTTAACAAGTGTTTATTGTTCATATTAAATTGCAGACTGAACCTGCACTGATGCACGGTATCTCTTCATGGTCTTGTCTAGTTCTGTCGTCGATGGTGTCAGGGGTTGTATGTCACATTAAAAAATGGTTACAAAGTTTAAGACAACGATAAAATTCATTGAGATATCTGAACACATTTACTTGTACTGCCATGTTTGCACAGATGTGTTTGTATTTTGAATTCATTCAAATTAGTTTGATAACAATTCTATTACTGTGAAAAAGTATATTTCGGACTTCTGTTATTCACTTATTTGGAATATATCATGTAGCATGATATACATGTCTCAAACAAAATGGATTTGAAACCTTGCAATATTATTCATGTGGTAGCCAGGAAAACCGAAAATTACCAAGAAATGTACCCAATCAACTGAAAATGCATAAATATTAGAGTTTTCAGTAATAGAATTTGTATGTTCCGTGAGAAATGTTCATAACTCTTCATTATCAGCATAAAATCTTCGGGTGGTGGAGTACATTAGAAAACATTTCTTGATCGTTTCTAACGCTACAAAATTGGATAGAATTTAAATTACAGAAAAAAGCTTTACGACTGTGTTTTGGATCGCATTATTTAGCACCATCAGCACCTATATTTAAAAAGTTTAACATGTTAACAATTTTCGATATCCATAAATTCCAAATTGCTATATTTATGTACTAAGTCAAACACGACATGGTTCCTAACAACTTTACACGAATGTTTTCCCTTAATAATACTCTACATAATTACGGTACGAGAAGTGCCAATCAATTCCATCGCTGGTGTGTCAGAACAGATATAAATAGACACTCAATTCGCCATGCTGGCCCAAGTATTTGGAACTCACTGGGTACAAATGTAACTACATGTGGCACAGTTACCTCCTTTAAAAAAGCTCTAAAACAGAAAATGCTAATTTCACATGTACAGTAAATTTATTCACATTTAACTAAACTATCGTAAAATTTCCTCGGGGAGCTACGTATTTCATGTCATTATGTTTTTGTAACTGTTTTTTTTTTTGGGGGGGGGGGTGGGTATGTTTTGTAACCCTTTTTCTGTGTAAATTGTCATCAAATGGGGGTCTACACATGCAAGACCATTCTTTCTGTAGACCCCCAATCATCAAGAATATTATTTTTGTGTATGAAATGTATTTTTTTTTTGCATTTTATATGCTCGGTTGTTCTGTATATTTATTGTTCTGTTATATTCAATGTATTTTATGTATGTGTTTTTTTAATATTATGATTGAAGACGAATAAAATAAATGAAATGAAGTGATCATGAGGTGACCAATTCAAGTATAAATTTACACTCTTATTTCCGAAACAATGTGTGACAAAACTAAGAGCACTTCATGTCACATGCTCATCCTCAAACTTTATCGCACATCATTGCACTATATATACTTCAAATTTTGTAAGGACTGTCACATTATCAAAGCATATGAGCAATGATGTGGGCCTCTAGAAGTGTGATGAGTTGACAAAAATTGATGTAAAATGTAAATTGTCTAGATTAAGGATCAAGACTTACATGGACATACACCTTTGTCCTCCAAGACAGACAACCACTTTGCACCAGTTCCTAGAATTGAGATGCTGAGAGAAAAAAAATATAAAAACAAAAATAAATGAATAAATATAAACATACATAAATATAAATAAATATACACAAACAACGAAAAACAAACCAGGAGAAAGAAAGGAAGGAAGGTAGGAAGGAAAGAAGTAAGGGGAAAAAAGAAGAAAAGATACATAAGTAAATACATTACAGTATTTTACATTTTACCCCTAAACTGATATCTAATTGCATTGTCCCCATGCAAGATTGTAATTTACAAGCTGTAAAAATACAGAACTGTGTTTGATAAACTACAGTATGTATTGTGAGACGTATTCCCCGAATGGATGATGTTGAACATAGATTGACACCAATAATATTTCAAAAAAGACATCAATGAAAATGTACCAAAATACAGTACCTTTGACAGGTTAGTCAATCTATTACTAGGAACTATGTCAATGAGCACCTATCACTTTAAGCATTTACAGGAGTTACATTGACATCACACTTAGAAATATGCTAAAATACACTCTAAGCAGAACGCGTCTCACTCTAATTTGTCGATGAGGTCCCACAATACAGTAGGTCCAGGCACTAAGGGTGACCCGTCATACAAGACTACTCCACTGCCTACTGCTAGTGACGTGACTAGCCAGTTCCACATCATCCAGCCCGTCTAGAGGGAAAAAGAGAAGTGTAAAGAATTGGTGACTTTCATCCATCAGAAATTCACTAAAATATAAATACGGTTTATACAAACTATGACAATTAAAATTCAATAACTTTTCAATTAAGTTTCTATGTACTGACTTTATATTTTCAAGGACTTTTTAATCAGCAAAAACAATAGCACAATCCCATGACAAACACTCATCCAAATTTTCATTAATATTCACCACTAATTATCGAAAGGATGGTATGAAATATTACAAGAACATCAACAAATTCAAGCACATTTCATGAACTTTTCAAGACATAAGTAATCATTATCATCATCATCGTCATCATCTTCATCATCATCATGGTCACATATGATTAAAAATATTTTTGGTGATGCTCCACATATATAATGCAAGAACTTTTCAAGGTTGGTATAAACCCTGTGTACTTTTTGTTAGGTCTGGAGTATGTTTGATTGGTGGAGAAGAGACGGTCCTGTGAGGACTAGAATATACATCACCACGAGTGAAATCAATGAATTTTATCTCTGATTAACAAATTATCTTCCTGGGGCATTGGTCCGTGGATCACTACCATCATATGTCCAATTTAAATTTAGCACATTCTGAAATGTAACATAGGCAGGAATTTAAGAAAAAAGTTTTTGCTTTTCTTTTAGTTTGGTGTATTATGGTATATTTTTACAAGAGGAAATCTGCAAAGTTTGTCAACTCCAGGCCTTCAACTCTGCCTGGTTGAAAAAAATAGCTGCAGAAAATAAGGAGCAAAATACTCCAAAAATTGATAGAAAATGGAAACATGCGGAATACGTGGGAAAAAATTCTAAGACTGTAGAAAAAGCACAAATCCGCGGAAACAAATTTTCCTTCATAAACAGGTGATGATGGTAGTAAAAGTGCTCTCAGCAACAACCTGTAAAGACTACTCAACTCCAAGTAAATATTAAACCCATCGCAAAGTTTTTTTCCGTTTTTGTTTTTAACAAAAAGTAGGAAAAAGTAGGAAAACAAGGATTTTAGGGGGAAAAATTGGAAAATAGAGTGGGATATAAAACCACTCGTCTGGTATAAAATGACATACCGTTGTGTAGTAGATGATGTTGTCCTCTCTTCCCATGTTACCATGGAGGATGTGTTCCTTGAGATGCTGTATAAGAGTACCCTGGTATTGAACAAAATTAAAACAAAATTCAATGTGATCTTTTCAGAGGTATACAAACACGAACTACACTGTATTACTCTAAAAATAGGCTAATCTGCTCTGTTGAGTGACAATGCATTCACTTGAATCTACAAACCTGCTTCACAGATTTTATTAACACCATAAATGTAAGGTTTTCTGACATGTTCAACCAAGAATAAAGAACAGACACATGGTCTCTCAAATCAAATTTGTACACACATTTAAAAAATAGATAATCTATAATTTGAGAGCTATTTTTGCAGGCATGAGACAAGAGAAATTCCTAAAAAAGAGAAGATCGCGGCCCCCCTGGGGAGGGTGTGGGAGGGGTTCCCCTGCACGGTAGGAAAATTTTGGAATTTAAGGTATGAAAAACTCCCATTTGATGCATTCTACAATCAAATCAACTGTTTTGAAGAGTTGTTTTAACTATATTGAACATCAAAAAAGTAAATTAATTTGTTATGCATAGATCTGCCACAGCAGTAGCTGCGGCTACACTCAGCTGTAACAATCTGAAATATCATGAAGTACAGGTGAAGTCTTGCTGCGATTAGACAAGTTCCCCATGTTGTTGTATCGCACCAGATATTAAAGTCCATAAAATAGTTCATATGATCAAATTTATGAAGTATTGCTGGTAATGTAAGACAGCTCAAGGTAAATCACAACTCCAGCAATGCCCACACCACTGTCGCGCGCCAACAGCTCAACTTCATACTACAGTAGATAGTCCAACCATTGCCATCATCTTGTTGGAAACATGTCCTTTATATGAGGTCATTTCTCCACAGTCCTCATTTTTTTGTTGAAGAAATTACATCTAAACAACTACAAATACTTGTAAAATCCATTAATATCCAATGCGTCAAGCATTATGACCTTCACATTCCGTTCCGTTCCGTGTATCGCACTAGCACTACCACCTGGTCGCGTGCAGGTACATGCCTGCATGGCAATGCACACTAATACAGACTCATCCACATTCAAATGCACACACTGCGATCTCGCTCTGAGGTCGGAGGTCGGTAGGATATGGTAGCCTTAAAAGACAAAAATAGAAAGAAAACACAGATTTTTTTTTCCATGCATTTTTTTTCCTTCAGAATTTTGAAATCGCGGAAATCTGCGGCATCCGCGGAGAAATCTCATGCCTGTTTTGATTGAAAATTTGAATGAAACTAGCCTGAACTAGCCATTAAGTACAATCTAAATGTGGCTTATGTTTATAAAAATGACAGGTCAAAATATTCAAACATTAGTCACATAAGAACAAAACAGCTCTTCTTTAAGGGAAAGTCCATCCTGATGTTAAGGTGGTTTTAATAAAAGCAGAAAAATGAGAGAAATATATCCATGAAAGTTTGGCAAAAATTTACCAAAGAATAACAGAGTAATGAAGTTTCAAAGTTTTAAATATGTGATGTCACATGCGACCAGCTCCCCATATGTCATGTAATATAAATTCCCAAAATTGCCATTTTTTAATGGTTCATGATAATTGAAGGTTGTTTTTTTTCATGGAAGTATACATGTATGAAATAGTGCTTCTGATTATATATAGAATGCACAGGTAAAATCATTTTCAGTTTTCTGAGAAAATGGCACTTTATGAAATTTATATTACATGACAAATTGGGTAGCTTCTCACATGTGACATCATAAATTTTAAACTTTAAAAATTCATAACTCTGTTATTCTTTGATGGATTTTCGCTAAACTTTTATTGGAAGGTTTTACTCATTTTTCTGCATTTATTAAAATCAACTTACGTCAGGGTGGACTTCCCCTTTAATCAAAGGAGAAACTTAAAGGTATTGGCTAATATTTACCACTGTTTAAAAAATCTGAGCTACATGATTACCCATGCTACCATTGTCTTTGATAAGGTCTAAAAATGACGCCCTGAAAAATTGTATTTCAAAATGATTATTTAGTGCTTTAAAAAAGTGAAAATCGTAAGTTGATCGGATTCACCTGCCCATTTTCTCCCATAGACTTATTGTGTGTACACCTACGCTATTTAAACTCGCCCCGAGTTTTAATTGTTTATTCATGCATAACTTGCCATTGGCAGTGTAACTTTCCAAACTTTTTTATTCTAGGGTGTTTCTTTGTCCATATGAACACTACTATGTAGTTCAGATATAAAAATTTGACAATTTTTTAAATTGAAGCTCCACAATGTTAGCCTATCACTTTAAGAAATATCAGTGTTTATTACTAAAATTTATCAGTAGTCCATAGTTTACATCCACAGACCACTTTCCAACCGCCAGTTATCCACAGAATTTATTTATAAAATCAGGTAAGTTGAAATGCAATGAAAATCAAATGATATACTTACTCCTGCTGAGTGTACCATGCACTTAGGAGTACCAGTTGTCCCTGATGAATACATGATAAATAATGGATGACTGAAGGGCAGCTGTTCAAACTCTAAGGGTGGATAGCTGCCGTCGGGATTCTGGCCGGCCTGTAAGAAGTCTTCCAGAAATATGCTGAAGGGAATTAAAAGAAAACAAAAATTGATATTCATCAATACATGTGATAACTTCTTAAACAGACAGGTTCTAAAATTACCACCAAGTCATGTTATATCAGTAATTTTAAAGGCAGGGAATCTCAATTTCACCCCTCTCGCAGCACAAAAAACTAATTATCCATGCCCTTAGGCTTTTGATGAAGGACATGTCTGTGAAACCTAAGGGTCAGTAATTACCTAGAATTTGAGAAATGCACAAAAAACCAATGGCCATTTAGTGTACGTTCTATACTAGGAATTTTTGTCTCTACGAGACAAGAATTCAAATCAAAGTCTAACAGTTACTATAATTTCACTGAAACTGAGTTTCTGGCTCCTATGCTTTGCTTAAGGTTCTTAGATGGCATTTTTTCTGTATACCAATGTATTTACACAAAGCCTGACTATGTTAATTTTCAGGCATGCAAAAGAGACAATCTGATTTTAAGAGTGCTAGTATGAAGATATTCTTATCTTCCTTTATCCTGTTGTTCTTAGTGGCAAACTCAATTGTATCATTATGATTTAATGAAGTTGGGATCAAAATGTTTAACAGTTCTAAGGAAGTTCATCTGTAACACTGGTGTCTGAATAAATATTTGAAGTTCAAAACAGACTTTGTTTCACTACTGGAAGTGTTAACTCTTTGCCTATTGACATTCTTATCAAGATTACAATTCAAGTTTTATAAATTTTACTTTTGCATACAACAAAAGGTATATTTTGATAATTGTTGGAACAATATTCTGCAGAATAGAGTGATATTTTGGATCTAATTTTCGGGAATTTCAAATTCCCTATTTCCCTTTTTCTGCCATTTTCTACCTGTTTGTTTAAAATGTCTGATTTTTGGTCAATTGTGAAATGTAGCATCTCTGTACATGTCAGTGAAAGTCTTATTACAAATGCCATGTCTTACGACATTGGCAATCATGACGAGCCACTACTCTCTGTCTTTATTTCTTTGTATCAGATTTACAGCCAGGTACCCAATTCCCTGCTCTTCCAGTCAATCCTGAAAACTCCTCTTCCACATCATCCTAAACCTTCCCCTACCTCTACTTTTCCTATCAAGGCAATATTCTCCAGACCATCCTTGCAAAGTATATGATCCCGAAATCTCATTTCTCTAATTCTTATCTCATTTGACAGTTTCTTTTCAACTTCAGGAATGCAGAACACCTCTTCATTACTTATTCTATATGTTGTCTAGCTGATGTCCATGTTTATTTGTCAAAAGTGTGTTTCACTCTTACCACTTCTTAGAACTGTATGTCATGGTCCTGTTTTACACCTGTACATACGCACCAGATATACATCTGGGTGGGAATAATCATGTATATGGGGGGGGGGGGGGAGGTACTTATGTATACATGGCATACGAGGATGTGCTGCTCCAATGGGTCACTTTTTCACAAGAAAACCTTAGACACGGGCCTGCTTTTAGAAAAAAATCCTTAGATATGGGTCTAAATTTTCACTGACAAGATATTTTGAAACTGAATTTGGTTTGAAACACTTAGACATAGGTCTGTATTTTAAGAAAAATCCATAGACATGGGTACCCTTTTCTTACAAAATGACTCTGAGGAATGGGTATGGGTTTTGAGCCTGGAGCTGCAAA